>JAQGBT010003405.1:0-19745 GCA_034698585.1 Disparrhopalites patrizii | reverse complement strand
AAGTAGGACAGAGAAGGGTAAAGTAAATAAATGAATATGTATCACGGGGAAATATTCCGGAGAGGTGAAACCTACAAATGGCCTTGTGACTGCCTCGCAACTGGTAAAAAGTAATAAAAATAACTACAAAGATATTTTACATGGAAAACTTGCGCAATTAAATTCTAAAAAAAGTCATTTGTACAAAAAACTAACAAGTATGTACATACATACAATGGCATCAAAAACAAGGTTAAATATTAGTGTATGCCATGCTAAAGAATTAAAGTTGCTACAAATTTTGTTGTTCTAAATATTTATTTTCCTTCAAATACATCACTTCCTCACTCTTTCATCTTTCTATTCCAAATGGAATGTGGAATTGCAGCTAAATTATTCATTTATGGACATTTCTTCCTCGTACAATATTTTTCCTTCTCCTCGTCCAAGAAAAGGAAAAACTTGCATTTTGCATGAGGGTGAAAAGTCAAAGTGGGGCGTCGTTATGATAAACAATATTTCAGAAACAAGTTGAAAAGTTGAAGAGGCCAAAGAATACATTTGAACATTTAATGAGACCAATATTTCCTTTCTGGGGCAGACAGGCCCACATCACATCCGTGGATGTCTTTCTCCAGAATTCGCCAACCTATTTATCCATGGGTGGTGGGGAGTAAGTGAAAACAACAGAAAAAATTGTATAGTTTCTCTTTGTCTTCAGTGGCAGGACAGACAGCAATACTTACTTTTTGTCAATTTCCTACGAAAAAAATTGAAAATTGCAAGTTTTTCTTTCTATTTTGTTGCTTCTCTTTTATGTCCAATCCCTTCTTATGTATATCCATTCAATCGATGCCGATATTGTTTTTCAATTGCCTTTCTTTTCCCGGTTATTTTTCAATTTATTTATTTTCCGATCTTCTCAATTCTCTCTCGCTCTTTCTCTTTTACCTTCACCTCATCGTCCGCAGCGGCTCGTAGTAAGTAATATCCAGTATTTTTTCTTGTGAACTGCCCTTTTATTTCTTATAATTTTGCCTCCTACTACTTTTCGCCGTATTTGTGATAGTTTTTTGGGCACTTAATCGATATTCTGTGTTCGTTTCCGCGCTCTCTCTCTCTTTTCCATTCGTTTTCTCACTACTTCCTTCTTTCTTCATTTTCTCAAATTGTCTCCTTATTTCCTCAGTTTAGATTCTTTCTTTGCTCTCTCTTCATTTTCCGTCTCCGAATTTTCTCTATCTCTTTGTTTCCTCTGTTTGTCTCCACTTTTTCTCTGTTATCCCTCTCTTAATTTTCTCGGTTATCTCTGTCTCTCTTCATTCTCTCCGTTATCTCTCTATCTTCTCTGTTATCTCTATCTTCGTTTTCTCTGTTTATATTTTTATTTTCTTTGCTTGGCCTCTCATTTTCTGTTTATTTCTATACTTTCTCTCTATTCTTTTTTCTGTTTATTTCTATACTTTCTCTCTATTTATTGTCTCTGTTAATCTCTTTGTTTTCTCTCTTTACTTATTTTCTCCGTTAATCTCTTTGTTTTCTCTCTTTCCTTATTTTTTCTGTTAATCTCTTTGTTTTCTCTCTTTCCTTATTTTCTCTGTTAATCTCTTTATTGTCTCTGTTTCCTTATTTTCTCTGTTTATCTCTTTATTTCCCCTCTCTTCGTTCGCTCCGTTTGCCTCTGTATTTCTTCTCATTTTGTCTCTATACTCTTTCTCGTATTTCTTTCTCTTTCTGTCTACGTATTATTTACTGTTGCCTATTTTCCTTTGTCTTCCCCGCTGAGAGCTCTCATCGTTTATGCAATCCATTTCCCCCTTCTTGGTCACATTTACGACAATCTTTTGACTTGAGACTCTTCCCTCTCCCGAAAACACATTCTCCAGAATGACTTATTACATGCTTACCCTCATCCCCCACATTTTTTCCAATGGCATTCTCCATTTCCCTCGAAATTTCTCTTTCCAAACCGATAATCAGCTACAAAATTCCATCTTGTCGTGTTTTTGCAGCTATCACCCCAGCTGCTTGCGTCCATTTATCTTTGCCAGCGCTTGTATTCCGCAACCATACGGCTTATTTGTTGGTTTTACACTTGACTTATCCAGCATCACTGTCCCCTCGTCGTCCTCCTCCCCTCCCCTTCCCTCTGCTGCGGAATTCCAATGCAAAGTAATGATGTTGCCAACAGGGGAAGACAATATCATTTGTAGCTATTTGGTGTGAAGATGGCACTGTGTATTAAAGCCATCGATTCTTCGGCCAGGTCAGGGATTGACGTCACCGAGCCACGGATTCCTCTAACCTTTAGTGTATTGACTCGGTTTAAAAGTGTCAGGAAGAGGGAGAGAAGTAATCCATAACGTTCTCCGAAGAGCTCTAACCCCGGGAAGTAATGGCAATGGTGAGAAAGGGGGAAATGATGTGAAACAATACACTTTTACTTTAGTCGACATTGATCCTTTCACTTTCTGAAATCATCTCTATACTCTTGACAAAGGTTTTTCTTTTTACCCCTGAAGGGAATACCAGTTTGGTATGTGGACGGTAATACATGGATGGGAGGAAAGGATAAGACATTTTTTAAACGTTTTTCGATTTTTTTCTTTGGTCGAAGCCGATTTTCCAGAATCAATCCTTCTCCATAGAACTCTCTGGGATAGAAGCAAAAAAATAGGAAGATGCTTCAGCCTTTCAGATTGACTTCAAGTTTTTTTGGCCCACATTCAACGTTTGCATCTCACTCGTGGTCAAAGAAAAGGAGCAACAAATGTAGATTGTTTTGGGGGTGAAGCCCAACGCTGCCTTATGGTAATCAATAGAAGAGGTGCGAGGGCAAGATTTCATTTTAAGATTAGGGAAAGAATCTAAATTAAAATATTTACTCTAGCATGATGGAATCCTTCCCTTCTGTACGCTTTAAATATGTTGAACAAGAATCAGGCTCATCGTTTAACTTCAAAACTTTTGGCTGTAGGATGCAGGAGGGGCTGTCATTTTTGTTGGGGAGAAAAATATTTGTGCACACACATTCCCCAAGTTTGTTAAAAGAAAATTAATTTCACAAAAAATTTACTACAAGGACATTCACAGGGAGGAGTAAAAAATAAAGTTTTGGGTAAATATTTGTTGAAGTGAAAAAGATTGCCAGCAATGTTGAAATAGGCACAAAAGTTTTTTGGTTGCTACATATTTACTTTTAAAACGTTCAAGCCTCTCCAGAGTAAGAAGAAGAAGGGTGATGAAAATGTCGGGCCAATTACTGCAATAATAATGCGCGTTACCATTAATAAAAGTTTGTTAGCAAAACAAGTCCATGAATCTAATTTGCGTTTTGGTTTTAGTTTATTTATATACTACCTACTTTCATTATTTTTCTCCCTTTTTCTACTTTTGTGTGATCTATTGTGAGAACAAGAATCATGTTTTTTTCATACATTTCCTTTTTTTCGCCACTCGTGGTTCTCGTCATTTTAATTATTTTCTTTCTGATTAATCTCACCTATTGTACACATTACTTTCTTCCATCTCCTTGTTACATACATATGTATTCAGTCCGTATTCTTGGTTCTGTATCTTTTTGTTCTTTTTATGCTCTTTTATATATCTCTCTATTTATTTGTCGATATCTCTTCTGTGGTTTTTGTGACTCATGACGCTTTTGTTTGCGTAACCCCTTCTGCCTTCTTGAAACTATTTTTTTTCAAGTTTTGTCTGTCTCAATTTTTATGGTTGTTGCTTTCACTGTTTTCGGGGGTTTAATGTACTTTTCTGGTCTCCATTTCTCCAATTATATCTCCGATTTTTGTTTTTTTAGAACTAGCTTTCTCCGGTGTTGCATCAAATTTTGTTTCTTTATTTTAACTCACCTTCTCTCATTTAACCTCACTTCCTTTAATTTTGTTCTATATTTCATTTCTCACTTTTTTTTATCGGGAGATTTCCTTCAACTTTAACTTTCTCAAATTGTAATTTTGATTTAGCTCCGCACTTTCTCCAATTTTATATTTCACATTCTCCAATTTTATATTTCACTTTCTCAATTTTATATTTCACTTTCTCAATTTTATGTCTCACTTTCACCCAGCCTATCTCGCAATTTTCCTCCTTACCTGCTCGAATTTTACCTCGAACTTTCCCCCGATGACTCTCGCTAACCTTTTCTAGTTTCTAATGTTACATGTTGGCCTCTTTTGTGACAAAGCTCCTGGCACTCTTTTCATCTCTTTCTTTCCCGTTTGTATCTCATCCCTGAAGTTTTTCTTTTCTTTTCCAAGCCTCACCTGTTCCTTACCTAGTAAAGCTAGAACTTGTCACATTTCCAACAATAAATCTCAATCTCGTTGTTCCCCCTGTTACATAACCCCATTTCTTTGTTTCCAATGCTCACTGGCTTTTTTCCAGATTTTTCCTGTACCCACTTAGGAACGCGTAGGCTTTTTCACACTATGTACATACCTTGCATTCCTCGTTCAATTTGAGCATGCGAAAGAGGGAGACGAGAGTAAACAAATATTCATTAACTTTTTTTTCTCAACTTCAGAGTTCTGGTGCCTGTGTTTGTGCAACATTTAATTAGTTGCCTACAACAAGGATTCTCCAATTCATAAAAGGGGAGCGGGCAAACAGACGTCAGCATCTGACCTTGCAGTATTATTGGGAAAAAATTAGATGTGGTAGATTGACGTTGTTCATGAAGCCAGATGAGTGCCCTTGCTCCCGATTCTTGGACGTTTACCCAAACCAGTCTCTCCTTTCAGTTTCTACTGAATGGAGAAAAAAATCTCTATATTTGATTTCATTCACTGAAATCCATTGCAATAACCCGTTTTCTCTCGTACTTTCCAGACAACTTTGCCAGATCGTTTTTATTCACAGCCTTATTATTTATGAAGATTTACACTTATTGCAGAGTGCCCACTGACACTGCTAATTAGACATCGGAGCATTCATGAGATACTCATCTTCCCAAAACTTTTTTGTCTTACAATATCTCGATTACCAAAACGAATGTTTAAGAAAAAATAATCAAAAATTATACCCCAAAAAAAAACTTTATCCTCTCAATATTTCATAGGAGTAAATCAGCTCAAATAACTCAGGGAAAGTTCCATGCACACTTTTGTTTTACAAGAAGAAAATGAGTTGGCCATTAAAAAACAGACACAATTGGAAGAACTTTAGCAAAACGAAAAAGGGGAAGAGAAATGGAGTCATAAAAAGGCCCTTGAGCACCACGGAAGTTTGTGTATTTGTAAGTGAGATGAAGGGGAAAATATCATAATGACTTCCTCTCGAAGGAGACGCAAAGTTAGCGTATGTACAGATACAGAAAAAATTGTATACGTTGTTCAAATTATTTTTTATACAGCCTTTCCCTCTTCCAACCAAGAAATAAATGGGTTCGTGTGAGAAGTAGCTTTAAATAAGGTGATAAAATCGAAAGATAGAGAGAGAGAGAGACGAGAAGAAATAGAGTAATATGAAGGGAAATCGTAGGGGAAATTGACAGTATGTTGCAGGTGAGTTACAATGGGAAAATGAGGAAGAAATAAAAAGAGAAATTTGGAGAGTGAAAGCAAGGGGGAAAAAAAGGAGAGCCAAAGAACGAAATTGACTTAATTTTCTCCAGTATAAGTTCTAAGGCAAGGAAATCACATATACATATGCATATACATGTGAGTTTGCCCTCTCAGTTATTCCATTTGTACAGAGTCCCATATTATAATAGTGTTAAAGGACCGAGTGGTGGGGAACGTATTCCAAGCACTTGCCCATTCGTAAGAAGAAAAATTGCTGCTACGTATATTTTATGACTTTACAGGTAGATACGTTTCCCCTACAAAAAGAATATTTGATGGGAGTGTATGTTCAGACTTGCATGTTATTAGGCTCATCATTTCCAATGAGAATACATTTGTGCTTTCTCTCTCCCCATTCGTTTCTTGTCCTTTCTCCTTCCTCACCTACTAATGTTTCTTTTTCTTTAAAAAAAAACGTATTACCAAAGTAGGAAATCCTATAACGACAGCATTTGTCCTTAGCATGATACTTTCAAATGGTGAGAGCTTCCTCCAGAAATCCCAGGTAAGGGGAAATGGGTAAGGAAATAGTGTGGGGAAAAAAGGAGAAAGAAGCCAAGGAAGTAAATTTAAAGAGGAGGGTAATGCTGAAACCGCTCAGTCTCTGACAGGGATAAATGGAGAGAATCAACAAAAAATGGAATCTAGAACGAGAATTGCGGTACCGACAACTTCAAATACCTTCAAAATGGGAAATGCCCAGGAATTGCCTAAAATGGCTACAAAAAACGGATGTAGAGAAAGCTCATTTGCAAGAATATGTAAGAGGAAAAGGGGAGGAATAAAGGAGAAAAAAGGAATAGTCGAAAAAATGAAAATGACCATAAGAGTAAAGAAAGTTTGGAGCAGTCACTACAATAGGGAGGAATTACTCCGAGAATTACGTACTAAATGGAAGCAATTGAAGTAAAAGAAGAAAATCGAGGAGGAGAAACAAGTTTAAATGGGAGACAGAGTAATTAAGGAAAAAATCAAAACCAATCATTTCATCCCTTGTAACTAAAGGGGAACGCTTATATTGTAAAAATGTACCAATAAGTACCACCAATAAATAAAAATATGGTCAGCAAATGTGGCCCACAAAAACAATGTGAAGATACTAAAACGGACACAAGAGGAGGAATCTGATAGAAGGAAGGAGAGATACAGTGAGGAAATTGGTCCTCCCAGCCTCCAAGGAGTAAAAAAAAACTCCTGTGAAAGAGGCAATAGAAGGGAAAGTCGGGCGAGGAACCCGAGCTTCCTTATTTAAGGAGACAATTACTTTTTCCTCAGCCCTAATAAAACAAGCCTCCATAGCTCCACACAATGTTTATATGCCCACACCCATACAGGATAGTCTCCCCTTTAATAGTGTGAATTGAAGCAAAAAGCAATTTACAATTTATTTTTTCTCAAAGCAATCTATAATCATGCCAAGCATAGTCTCACACATTCTCTCCTTTCATAATATAGCCCCTTTTTTCCCTTGCTTCCAACCCAAATCGTAAGTTACGTTGGAAGTATGGAAAGAAAATAAACACTCCAAAAAAAAAGACCCGGAGATGGTGGCTTCTCAAATTTTTCTGAAATTAGAGACCTATTGTCCCCAGGGCTTTATAAATAATAACAGGGAATATTTGGAGACACCTCACATTATGGGAGAGAACATTCCCCTCCACCGGCGGCTTCCTATTTATGCAGATGCTGACGTAAGGGAAGGGCTTTATAAGCACCAATACAAACACATAATACCCAAGGGCCTTGTAGGAGTGGTGCAATCCCTTCGTATACACGTTGTCCTTTAGCCGAAACGAGAGGAGCAAACGGGATTTTGCTTATATCACGGGGGCAGGAGGGAAATTTATGGAGATTAAAGGAATCCAGAGAAGGAAGCGGTGTACACAAAGGGAATTCGTGGGGAAGGGGGGCAGGAGATGATAATGACGAAGATGCTGAGCAGAAGGCATGTAAGATTCAGTGCATCCAGTGTACCTTGAAGAAGTAAAGGAGGGGAAGGAATAATTTTAACCATAACAATAACCATCATACCTAGTTCCATAATCAACTAAATCAACTCCAGGAGCCTTGAAGAGATTTTTGAAGGAAATCCCGGTACATTTCCCCTTGAAACAGGAGCCGAATGAGCTTCAAAGAAAATAATCAAGGTGAAACATAAATGGTGAACGGAGGAGGAGAAGGAGGAGGAGACAAAAGAGGAGTATAAGAGCAAGAAATTAATTTTACCCGACAACCACATGAAAGTGAAGGAAGAGGGAAATGGAGGAAGTGGCCATCCATAGTCTCCCTCCCATTTACTCATTTCCTCCCAAAAGAATGCGGGTGGATGGAAGATCACGGATCTTCCATCCACTCCATCCACAAGAAAAAAAAGGGAGAAGCCATAAGCTAATAAATTTTCACTTGCACTTTCATCCAGATTATCTCTCCTTAATTACATCAAAGAGAAATAGAGTACGGATATGACACGTTCCGGTTCTGGGGGAGGGAAACTCATTTAAATGTCAAAAACAAGGTTGTCAACCAGATCCCAAGGAACAGATGGATTAATGCAAACCCCATGGCCTACAAAAAGGAATGTAGTGACGAAGGAACTAAGCTAACCCTCACTTAAGGAATTACTAGCGGGAGAGCTCCAAAGGACAGGAGAAGGACATGGTGGGAATTAGATGAAAGGAGAATGTGTTGTTGAACATGGAAATAAGCACATGCTTTACATGCGCAGAAGGAGGTGTGGAGACGCACCCGGAAAGGAAATGTGGCTCTCCTTGGGGGAGATGAGAATAAAATAAGCTCAAGAAAGAAAACAGGAGAAACACGGTTGGACTTTTTAGAGTGGAAAATTGTAAAAAAAAAAAATCTTGGAGGGAAATAAATAGGCCGAAAATCAAGAAACGGGGGGAAATCTGGGATAAAAAAAAAGAAGTACATGATCAAAATGTTTTCTCCCATAAAATATCCACTGTTGCAAGAAAAAACACACAGTCAGCGTTTAGAATTAAAAGGAAACTAGACTGGCTATATCTCACCCTCAACTACAAGTAATGATAGTTTTCATATCAGCCCGTACACAAAAGTTCTTTGGCATCTTCCGTAACTTCTCAATCTTGAGCCGGGATGAGAAAATGCAAAAGAAGACTGAACATGTAAAGACTGAATGACGAGAAGGGAGGAATGAGGAAGGAATAAAAGGATGGGGATAAATGAAAGAAATGTGGCAGAATGGGAAATATGCATTTGTGTATTAGTAAAGTTCCGTCAGATTCCTAGAATTCAGTCAGCCTTGGTTGAGCCACATCCCCGCATTTCCAATCCTCCCAGCAATGCATTCTACACCATTTTTGCAAATAAAAAAAATACTGTGATTTTTTTCTCCGTCTGTGCATGAATGAAAGGGAGAGAGTTTATGTACACCAACCTGTTGTTTGCCGTTACTGTGATTACGACTGGAGGGAGGGAGAGAGAGAGAGAGAGAGGGAGAATAAAAGAGTTTTTTATACTATTTTTGCAACTCGAACATTTGCAATGGCCCTGAAAGGCAGCTCCTCCAGAATTTGAAGGAAAGGAGGAAGAAATTCTTGTTGAGAATGAATAATTTAAGGACAAGAGAAATTACGAAGAAAGACGAGGCTTTCTCCTTTCGTCAGGGATTATCTCGGGCATGATTTACATATATTTTTCCCTAGAACGTATCTATTATTATTATGACTCCTTCATCCTTTTCCCTCCCACCCCAAAAAACCCCCTCCTTCTCCCGCTCCGAGAGTAGTCATTTACTTTATATGGAAATTTGACAGAGTCTTCAACGACGTACTTGGAATAAGAATCTGGGCATAATTTTCATAAGAAGCAGAAAAAGAGGGGGAAAGAAAGTGACAGGGAGAGACGGGAAGAAGACGGGATTCAAGACAGGCGAAAAGGAAGGAGGGAGAAAAAAAAACTTTTATACATGAAAGCAGCATTTAAATACCAGATTGAACCAAATTTCAATCGTACGGAGATGTTGGGTGTAACTTAGATTTTACACAAATCTGCACCAGAAAGCAGAAAGCATCACAGGGACAGGGCAGACGCGAGATGCAAGGCCGGGACACGGAGGAAAGAGTGAAGAATAATACGACATGGGGGGGGGAACTAGAAGGGAGAAAGGAGAAGAAGCGAGGAGGAAAATAGCGGTATGGAGAAAGCGACGATTGGGACAACGAAGAGAAACGAAAGAGAGAGGAAAAGAGAATGGGAAAGAGATGGGAAAAAGGAAAAATCAGACAGCAATGTAAGAACGGATTAATGTATTAGTAGAAACGATGATAAAATCATTGAGGAAAGCCACAATAAAAAATTATAATGGTATATGTAATGGAGTCAAGAAAACAAGAAAAATCGAAAAAACAAGAGTAACCGAAAAGGCGGGAAATTAAAAAAGTGTATTAAGGAAGTAAAAATTGCCGAAAATGGACTAACAGAAGAATATTTGCGGGAAAATAGAAACGAGGCTACAAAAAAAATAGCAAGGTGTTGAAAAGTTAATTGCAAAAAGACAACGAAGAGATACAGAAAAGGAAACTGCAAAAATGAAGTACTAGAACACAAAAATGATAACATAAAAAGGAATAAGATAGAGAAGAAAAACAGAAATACATAGAAGTAAAATACAGAAATGGAGACTTAAAATACAAAAATAGAAAAGCAACATACAAAAATAGAGAAGCAAAATACAAAAATAGAGAAGCAAAATACAAAAATAAAGAAGACAAATACAAAAATAGAGAATCGAAATAAACAAATTAAGAACCGAATTAAACAAATTAAGAAGCGAAATAAACAAATTAAGAAGCAAAATACAAAAATTGTGAAGCAAAATACAAAAATTGTGAAGCAAATTACAAAAATAAAGAAACAAAATGCACCAATAGAGAATAAAAATGCAGAAATATACAAAAATAGAGCAGAAATATACAGAAATAGAGTAGAAATAGTGCAGAAATATACAGAATTAGAGAATAAACATCCAGAAATAGAGAATAAATATACAGAAATAGAGTAGAAATATACAGAAATAGAGTAGAAATATACAGAAATATACAGAATTAGAGAAGAAATATCCAGAAATAGAGAATAAATATACAGAAATAGAGAATAAATATACAGAAATAGAGAATAAATATACAGAAATAGAGTAGAAATATACAGAAATAGAGTAGAAATAGTGCAGAAATATACAGAATTAGAGAAGAAATATCCAGAAATAGAGAATAAATATACAGAAATAGAGTAGAAATATACAGAAATAGTGCAGAAATATACAGAAAAAGAGTAGAAAAATGCAGAATAAGTGCAGAAATATACAGAAATAGAGAATAAATATACAAAAATAGAACAGAGAAATACAAGATTGAAAAAGAAATGGAGCGCATTTCGGGACATAAAAATATAATAGCGAATAAAATAAAATGGCGAAAACCGGGAAAATATCAAACAAAAAAAGGGGCCTTTGGTGACGAGAAAAGTCACTAAAAAGAGGGAAAGGGTACATTAGATACCAAAGCGAGGAAAGAGAAATAGACCGACTCATATAATTTATAAACTCCAGGAGAAAGTAAAGGGCACACAAGTGTTTCGTTTGAAATAAACTAAATCAAGTGAGTCCAATACTTTCTACGTGGGTGGATATCTCCTTCATGGTGCAAGGGTCGTTCCACGTAAGTGCATTTGGGTTTTTCAAGAAAAATACCTTTTTTTGTCCTTCCAAGCAAAGGAAGAAAATGTGATTTCATGTAATTCCTTTTTTCCTTTCACTTTCTTCGGAAAAGGGAGAATTGCACTTACACACATGAGATGAAGTTACCCGCTCTCGCCTACATTATCCCATGTGCCTTGTCAGCACATTAAAGATGACGCACAGGTTTACCATGATATTTGTATGTTAAAAAAAACGGTGCTCATGCATGCATGTATATGAATTCCCCGAAGCAAAAAAAACTGACCTTCCTCCTCTCTTCCGTGGTTCCTTTTTCCCAATGGGGTGTTGCCAGCATTTTTTTTTTCGAGGGGACGAAAACGATTTTAATAAAACATAAAAAATAAATTTCCTCCAACTCACCATCTCATTTTTGAATATGGTGACGTTAGACCATTAAAAATTATAAATTAAATTTCCATTTATAATTCTCTGGCGTCTTCTTTCCATATTGTCAAAGGAAATGACAACACGGAAGGGAAAGGGGTACTTTCTCCCACCGTATGACCGTATACAGTAAGGTTTTGTAAGACATTTGTGGACAAAAAAGCAAGAAAATGTGTCATAAATTTACGCTTGCATATTCTTCTGTTCACACAATGAGTGTTTACTCTCCTAAAAAAAATTTGGAGATCAACACAGGACT
Source organism: Disparrhopalites patrizii (assembly GCA_034698585.1). Lineage (NCBI taxonomy): Eukaryota > Metazoa > Arthropoda > Collembola > Symphypleona > Sminthuridae > Disparrhopalites > Disparrhopalites patrizii. The sequence goes on along the minus strand of JAQGBT010003405.1, from coordinate 7,801 downwards.
TTCTGTCCGGATTTAAATCCCGCCACGACCCAAAAGGGACAAAATGCTCTATTGAAATGATTCAATCACATCCAATGAATTTGGAGGAACCGGTAGCCACAGGACATTGAGGAGACCCAAAAAATCTGAACAATTTCGGCATCAAAAGAAAAATATTTTAGCCATTACCCATATTTCCTCCGCTCCGCCCCTCTTCCCACCTTGATCTAGTGCCTATGGAAGCTATACAGATATTGGCGTGTCCCGGACAAGACAATTGTAAATGCACAGAAACGCAGCCTCTCCCTCCCTCAACCTCCCTCCTTCCCTCCCATGTCTCTCTTTTATCGGACCAAAAATCTAACCCTCCCAAAATATATGTATATCTTCTCCCGTGATAACAAGGGGGAAGGGAAGGAGGAGGAGGATATGTCAACATTTGAGGGGAGGGGGAAAAGAACCCATTGAGGAGGAAGAGAGGGAGATAGAGAGAGAGAAAAAAAAAGAAAGGGAAAAGAATATGTATATGGATACGATAAAGGAATGAAAGTATGCTGTACGTATTGATTCTTCATGGGAAATTCTTTGACGTGGGGGTGTTGTGTGAGTTATCAGGTAATACATGGTGTGTATGATTTAATTGTGGGCTCCATACACAGCGCTTCCCTTGATTGAAGCAATGGACGGAATTGGACTTGACGGGGGGTGCCGGCACCAATTCACTTTTATTCACACATTCCTCTTTACACTCACACACGCCAACGCCATAACGGTGTTTTTTTCACTTCCATTTCTTCACCTACGCATATGCATAGGTACACCGGTTGGGCAGAATAATGCCCGGATACGTGAAGAAAAGAATGGGATTGAAGCGGATGGGGAAATTCATAGGTAGGAGAGAAGGGGAGAGAGAAGGGGAGAGAGAATGAGAGAAAGAATGGGAGAGAGAGACAGAGAGAAAGTGTTGAGTAGTGGAAACGAGGGTAAGAATCTCAAAATGAGATAAAAATGAAAGAACATACGACAGAAAGACCAATAGAAGGTTTCGCCAGAGTTACAAACAGTAGAATTGACGATCGGTGTACCGATTAAGTCAGCCATGGAATGTCAGAGGAGAATCTGTGTCTCTGTGATTGAGTGGAAACGAGCTTGAGAGAGAAGAATGACAACAAAAGAAAGCCGGGAGAAGCAAGTAAAACATCAAGAAAAACTGACGGAGTGGCATAGATGCAGAAGATGAAAGACAAACTAAGGATTAAGACAGAAAACAATGAGAAGCTGAGAAATAATTGAACCAATTCAGTGACAGGGTGAAAGGAGAGAATAAAAGGAATTACGAGGAGATATATAAAAAACAGCAGAGAGTTAGAAAATAGATGAATAAAAAAAGAAGAGAGAAAAAGAGAGATTGGGAGAGTGGCATAAAAGATATGCTGAGATACAGGATGCGAGATAGTCAAAAGGGGCAGCTAAACGCCAAAATAGAGAGAGAAAGCGAGGAGGAGAAGAAGAAGACAGAAAGATAGAGAAGGAGAAAGAGGGAGAAAGAGAAATAAGGAGAAAGAAAGAGACGGGGAAAATGGGATAAAGCGAGAGGAGGAAGAGGGATAAAAATAGCGAAAGAGAAGGAGGGATAAAGAGAGAGAATGAGAAAGGTAGCTAAAGAGAGAGAAGGAGGAAGGCAGAGAAAGAGAGAGAAGGAAAAAGGCAGACAGAGAGGAGGAAGGCAGAGAAAGAGAGAGAAGGAAAAAGGCAGAGACAGAGAGAAGGAGGAAGGCAGAGAAAGAGAGAGAAGGAGAAAGAGGAATAAAGAGAGAGTAAAAGAATAAGATAGAAGAAAAATAGAGAGAGGTTCAGCAAGGGACGAGAGTAAGACAGAGGAGACACATAAAAGACAAGAGAGAGAAAGAAAGCATCAAAAATAAGAAAGAGGTAAATGAAGAAACAGAGAGAAAAAATGAAGAGATAGTGAATGATCGAGTGATTGAGAGACAGAAAATGTGTTCAACACAATTATGTTGTTACACGCTCCAAACCTTTGTATAAATATGAAATATGAACCCCGTTATATGTGTTACCTCCATCCAGATTTTTTCTCACAATTCATAGGGCACACTCCAGGAGTTCAAAAGCTACCAAAATGATAGTGAATGGAATTCGGAGAAAACGTTTTTTTCCCTCCCTGAGCACGAGCAATTATTTGTGACGAAGGATGACTTTACAAAAATGATTTGGTGAGGAGAGGAACACATCACGTTTTGATACAGAAAAAAAAATCTGGTGTCACCAAAAAGAACAAGTCTGAAACAAGTGTGATATCCAGTGAGTGTATTAATAACACGAGTATGTATGTAATGTGTTATTTGGTTCCCTTAATTTTTTTGAGCACACACTTGCCGCGCTTTGATGAAAAAAAAAACTGTGTGTGTAAACTAGACCCAGACTAAAAATAGGAACTATATTTATACATAAAGAAGTTACACACTGCCGACATATAAAAATAAATAAGGGAGAGAAGACCAAGTTAGAGATAAAAAACATTTTATGCTGACATACCAAAAGGTCTTTCCAAGAATGAAGACAAGGAAACGAGACGGGAAAAGGACAAATAGATGAGGGGAAGGCGAGGAAAAATGAGCAAACAATTCTTGGAAAGGAACAATGGAAGGAGAAACAATTAGTGCACAATGAAAAGAAATACATGTAATACTCTTTAAAAAAAGTAAACTGACGCACGCAAAAACTTCCTCCGTAGAAACGAAAGTTCGAGTGGCTTATACCAAAAAAAACCAGAGAAAGTACTTATCATTTTTTTATGGAATACCTACATATATACGGATAAAATAAAAGTGGGACAAAATACATATATATGTATGTGTATGCATACAAAAACAAAGAATGTAAAAAGACGAGGACTCAGAGAAAAACATTTTTTTACCCTTAAAAAAGGATGAAAAAGAGGAGAAATCAGTGAGAGTGGGCAATTCTTGTCCATGTGTGAGGTCCCAAAAATATGTCCACGTTATTATACGAAAGGAAGAAAGCTCTCTACGCACACAATGTAAATTTGAAAAGCAGCGGAGTGTGGCGGAAACAGAAAGGCAGAGGGAGAAGGAGAGACCAAAAAAAGTTGAGAGGGAGAGAAAAGAGAAAGCAGAAAGAGAGAACGTGTGAGAGGCAAAACGACAGTCAGAAGTTCAGAAAAAGAGAAAGTAAGAAAACAAAGAGAAGGCGAGGGAGAAATCCATAAAATAAAAGACAGGAAAATAAAGCGAGAGAGAGAGCGGGAGAAAGCCAGAAGGCAAAAGAGACCCGAAAGGCGAGTGGGAAAAATCCAGAAGGCGTGTGAAAAAATGGGAAGCAGAAAAGAAGGGTAAAAGTACCAAAAACCCGCGGTATTTTAAATCTTTACATTTCTCATTATTTTTCTGAACTTATTCAACCGTCATAAGAAGGCAAGAGTGAAGAACACTCACATAACCCCCTTTCCCTTTTTGACAAAGGTTTTTTTGGGGGTTAGCCGTCCCCTTTCTCTTCCGCCTTCCAGGCAAGGTTTTGTCTCCAGGAACAGTAGACATAGAAAAAAAATTCTACCAAGGAAATAACACGTGGAGGACTAACCTTGTTTTTATATTATCATTTTTTCCATCCTTCTAGCTTCATAGAAAGATGGCTCTAACTTGAATCAAGTACTTTTAATAGCACGAGTGGGAGGATGTGTACTGAAAACATTTCTTTTTACTTTGCTGGGGGAAATTATCCTCCCAACGTTCTAGGGTGTGCCCTTCTCCGAAAAGATTGTATCCTTCGTAGATTTATCGGTACATGTAAATAAATATAAACCCCACACATATTATTACTAAAGTAGTACAAAGTTTCTCCCTTTCTTATTAACTTCATTTTGTTCTCTCTCGTTTACTCCCATTTTCTACCCTTTTCACTTTTGCTTTCTTTTTTCGTGTTTTGCCCACCTGTCTCGCATTTTTCCTTTCTCTCTATGATTTACTCATTTCAACTCTGTTTTCTTCGTTCATTATCTCTCTGTTTTATCACTCTGTTTTTCACCCTTTCCCTGTTTTATTCGTTTCTCACACCCCATATTTTTGTTGATTTGAATTAAATTCGTTCTTTATCTCTTTTTTCTCTACCAAATTTCTGGACACGCTTTCTGGTTTTCACTTGCTTGAATTATTCCAATACATTCTCCTTCTTTCTCTCCCTTTATTATTTTTCCCTTTCAATCCCTTTGAAGGACTTTCTCTCTTTCCCTCCCTCATTTGACTACTTCATTCTCACGGTTTCTCTCCCTTTAAATAAATCTCTGTTTATAACCCTCTTCATTGCCGCTCATTCCAAGCACTATTAGACTTGTGGTGCAATCAAACAAGTGTAGTATAGTTATAATATTCTACAGTAATATTCCCCATCCTATTGCGCTGGGGAAACAAGTGTAACAATTTTCCCTAACAGCACTTATAACTAATGGTTATGTAGTTGTGAAAAGTTTAATATTATGTGGAATTACATAAAAAAAAGTAAACTTTTCACTACATCTTACAACCAATAGTGTTGCCGGCTTGTATGGTGCTACACATTTCCTGGAAATGAGAACAACTGAGATTAAAGAGTGAAAGGGAGGGAAGAAAAAAATTCACAAAAGATCCCAGGGAAAGAAAACAGAGAAGACTCATAGGGAGGGATAAGACCAAATACAATATCCGGGCGGAATCCAGGGGATGAAAAGAACGGGAAAAAAAGCTTAGGATGAGAATGAAAAGAGAAGAAAAAAACAGACAAAATATGAAAGTCAAGAATTACGAAAATGTAATGCGGTACAACATACAACCGGAGAGACGATGCAACACTACTAACTTAGTTTGTGGGAGGAAAGACGGAAGTTGGGGGATATGGACGAAGAAATGGAAAGAATGCCTTGTAAGGAAAAAAAAGTGGGCGGGGAGTGAGAAAAAATTGAGGAAATTTTCATGTCATCATCGCGCTTTTATTCCTCTCCTCCTAGCTTTCGTTCAGGGAGTACACCAACTTTTATAAGAGCCATGCACACCATATTACAACCTCTTGCGCTTAATTCTGGGAGTATGAAGCTCATCTCATGGGCACCACCATCCTTGGTATTAATGGTCGTAGTAGAGGCACAGGAAAGATAGAAACACCAACATAATCAGTAAACACCCACAGTGAGTGGAAAGCAAGTACATCCTGCTCATTTCCAAAAGTACACTTTTATTACGTCTTTATGGTCAGAAATACGAATTTTAGATACTCCACACGGTCTTTTTTTTAGTCTCTTTACTTGCTCACGTGTCCGTCTTTGGGCACAACCGGGAGACTTTCTCTACTATTATTCCACGTTTATGTGGCTTTGCTCCTCTTCTCACACTTGCTCTCCTTTCACTCTCTCCTTTTCACTTTCCCTTTTGTACATCTCACTTCTGTCGTTATTTTTACACGTTCATGCTACTTTCGCTTTCTCTTTGTTACTTCCTCTCTCCTCTCGTTGTCTCTTGTGCACATTCTCACTCATTTCGCTTTCTATTTATTACCTTCTCTCTCCTTTCGTTTTCTCTTTTCCACGTTCTCAACCCTTTCGCTTTCTCTTTGCTACTTTCTCTCTCCTCTCGTTTACGCTTGTACACGTTCTCACTCCTTTCGTTTTCTGGTTTTTGATTTTCTCCATTTACTTTCTATTTTTAACTTTCTCCTCCAGCTTTCTTGTGTGCACAATCTCTCTCCTTTCTCTTTTTCACTATCTCGGTTTAACTTTCTGCTTTAGCTTTCTCCTTTCCCTTTCCCTAACCTTTCGCGCTGTCCTTCTCATTTTCTTCCCACTTTTGCTTCTTTGTGTCCTTTCCGTATCTTTCTGTTCTTTTGCTTTTTGTCCCGTGCCGGCTTTCACTGCATTTGCCTTCTCTTTCTTTTGACTTTTCGCCTCCACTCTTTAATTTGCTATCTGTGCTCTAATGGCTTTCTCTCCCCTTCTTCCTCTCCCAGTACAGTATGTATCATTACCCTGCTCATCCCCATAGCAGGGGCACTACTTGGATGAGTTCTTAATTCTACGCCCTTCTACTAGTAACGAGGAGAGTAAACAATATTTAGTACACCATTAGAAAATTTAATAATGAAACAAAACGCAATTCATATCCGGGAGGAGGATTTCCTTTTCGTATTAGTAGCTTGTAGAAGAAGGGGAGGAGAAAAAGATAATGTCACATATCTTTTCCCCATGTGATCTTTCGTCCTTTGTGTATGCACATGGGGCTAGTTCCTAGTGTATCGACAACACTATTTCCTCGACAACATCAGGCTAACCACCACTGGAGCTAGGCGTGTACTATAAAGGTATATTTCACTAATGGTACTTGCTACTATGGCCCATAAAACTACTAATGCCATGCTTTTACCGCAAATACTACTTGTTAATTCTACAAGCTCTGCTACACTATTTCTGCAGGTAAGTACTTACTTCTTAGTCTTGTATATAATGCTACCATTTAAGTAGCTAATACCAATCTTGGCTCTAATATTTATTCTGACTGAGTATCATAAAATCCCTTACAAGTTCTAGTAGATACCTTTGTTACAAAAATGATCTGTATTAAGTTAATTTTAATCATGTTCCCACTTTCCCATTTGCTAAAATCTTCATGATTATGTACTTCCTGTTTTTGTATGCCCATGAATTCTGTTCCAGCATCCTATAACTGCCTAATTCTATCGTCTCAACTTCCTGTAAATCTACAATACCCCTTCCAGTTTATTTTTTCAACCTATATTTTGTCCGACTTTCTCTCCTCCCACGTACACATCAGGACTTTCACAACCACCGGGAGTGTTGTGGTAAGAATACAATTTGTATTTTATTACCACCACTTCCTAACCCTTACCTTATCCAACCCGGGCAATCTCACTCTGAACATGGGCACCTAATGTAAATATGAGCCGCCCCAAGCATAAAACGTTTAGTTAGACTCAGGTGGTTCTTTCCCTCGTCAAGCTTTTACTTTTGTGTACATAATTTCAGGGAAGCCAGGCTACAAATCTTATATGCGTATGTGATTAATATTTTTTGCACGTGAACACCATTTACATATGTATGTACACGTGTTCACAGAACAACAGGATCTCTCTAGTTTACATTTCCAGCCACTCGTTATTTTCCGGGGAAAGCATATTTATTTGCCTTTTGGAGATTGTCTCACTGCGAAAGGAACATTATAACATGTAATACATACGTAGAATAACAAATATACATATAACACGTGTTTTACAAGGACACTGCATCTATTGCACCACCGAGTCACCTCCAGTGGTATATGGGTTAAAAATGCCTAAAGTGTTAAATTTAATTAGGAGTTAATTACATATGCAGGTACTGTGGACGCCCATGCAACAATAAAACATACAGATTATGGTAGAGTAATCTATTACCTTTTTTACAATAATATACATTTGACATATTTATAATAAAAGGAAAAAAGTGCAGCTGTGCAAAAGTGGGTCATCTTTGTGTGCATGTCCTTGCCGGGGGGTCTTTGAGCACACAATGTAGCTTTGAAGATGTTCGGAGAAGATACTCATGGCTGTATGATTTTCCTATGTGGCAAGAAAGTGTAAGAAGGATGAAAATATCTATAATCCTTCTATAATCTCTATTCCTTTCAACAAGAATCACGCTCTGGATACATTGCAATGCAATTCATTAATCCTGGCTTTTCTGGATCATTTATTTATTTGTATTTGTGGGACAGCAGACGGATTCTCTCATTTCATACATTAGTCCCCATTTTTCCACGTATTT
>JAQGBT010003404.1:0-19751 GCA_034698585.1 Disparrhopalites patrizii | reverse complement strand
CGGGGGGGTTTGTGAACACCGTTATAGTGCGAAAACCGTTATAAGGAGGTCCGTTATAGAGAGAATTGACTGTATATCGTGCATACAGGCGGAATGAAAAAAGACCATTTCAAGCTCAGGCATCTCCACAAACACACATGCCAAACTTTGGGTTTTGCTTGGAAGCTTTCAACGAAATAGAAGCTCTGGAAAAATAAAATAAATATTGTGTACGCACTCACATGTCACAGAGGTCTGTGTGTACGCATGTATGTACATATTATATGTCTGTACCTGAGGCAAAGGCCTACGCCCAGACAGCCCGGAGGGGAAGAAGTGAATAAGAGATTCAAGAGAGAGAGAAAAAAAGTCAGAAAAAAACGCTTTTTTACCACACACAAAAATAAATACAAGTCTATAAAAGGAGAGAGAGAATCAACGAAGCAAGGTTAAACTTTAAGGGTTATTTTCTCCTGCTTTCTCCTCCACACTGCACCCTCTCTTCCTCTTCCTTCCGATTCAATTGGTAAACACTTTACATGGAAAGGTAAGGAAAGTGCAGCTTCTTCCAGCTTTGTGTACTTTCCCCATTTATCCTTCTATTTTTCCTCTATTTTTTCCTCTCTTGCCCACTTTCCCCTTTGACTTTCTCCAGCTTCATCACTTTTGTCGTGCCCGAAGAAAGTCGCGGTTTGTGGTGGGATCATTTCCAATTTGGTTTCCACGGACGCTTACTGTCACAATGTGGCTTGGCCCAATCCGCTCAATTCCTCCGCTCCGACTTTCTCCCGTAAAGGGATGAGACTTTCCCGGTGAAAGTGTTTTTTCCATCCAAAATTCTTAATCATCTTCCTAGGAAAGTTTGGCCGGGAGCTAACAAGGTTCTTATGAGTAGTTGCAATTTCTAATAAATGGATTTTCTCCCCTTTTATAAGTCAAAACGCGGAGGAGAAAAGCGGCTTAGGAAGCCCGGAGAAAGTCGTCGCTTGCTCGTTAATGTGATTATGATTGTTATTCCTGCCGTGTCATGGGAAGGAGAGAGGGCAGGGACGGGGACGACCCGCCAATATTACTTCTGTTTGGAAATGACTAAACAGGGGATGACAGGTCAGATAATGCGATAACCCATCATACTCATCACACTTGAGACCAGCCCTCTTTAGCACGTCTCACGAAAAAAGGCGAAGAGGATGGTAAAAGTGAAAGGACAAGAGCCATTTGCTAATTTCCCCTCTCACTCAGCTTCTGTCTGTCGTCGGGACTTGTTGTCCTTTTAACAATAATGAGCGAAAGCGACGGGGAAAGACTAACCGTCTCTCTCATTTTCTCTCGTCCGTTCTCCTCTCTCTCTCTCTCTCTCTCTCTATTTGGTCTTGAGCTGTCTGGTTACATTTTATTTATTTCGGCGTAGACTACAGCATACGTGTTCTTCTGTGACACTCCAGATCTTTCTCCTTTACTTTCTCTTTTTTACTCTCGCTCAGACACTCCCAAAATTCGTTCTTGTCTCTCTCAGTTTTTCTCTTCCCTCTATCTGTGTCTCGATTCACTCTCGCTTTTCCTTCTCGCTTACTCTCTCATCATTCTCTCTCTTAATTCTTCTACTCGATTTGTCTCTTTTCTTTCTCTCTGTCTTCTTTCCACCTCTCCCTTCGACCTTTCTCTCTTTTCCTTCCCTCTCGTTTGATATTTTCTCTCCCTCTCTTTGGCTATTTTCTCTCTTTTCCGTCCCTGTCTTTCTTTTACCCTTTGCTCTCTCTCTTGCTATTTTCTCTCTTTTCCTCTTTTCTCTCTCGTCTGTCTCTCTCTTTTCCTCTTTTCTATCTCGTCTGTCTCTCTCTTTTCCTCTTTTCTCTCACGTCAGTATGTCTCTGTTCCTCTTTTCTCTCACGTCAGTATGTCTCTGTTCGTCATTTCTCTCTCGTCCATCTCTCTCTTTTGCTATTTTCTCTCGTTTCCTCCTTTCTCGCTCTTCCGTCTCTCTCTCTCTTTTGCTATTCCCTCTCTCTGTTCATCTTTTCTTTCTCTTCCGTCTCTCTCTTTTGCCATTTTTCTCTCTCTCTCGCTTCCATCTCTCAGTTGTTTTTCTCTCTCTTCCGTCTCTCTCTTTTCCTTTTCTCTCTTGCTCTTTCTCCCTTTCTCTTGCCCTTCCTTCTCTTTCTCTCTCTCTCTCACTTATCCTGGCTGCTCTTTGCAACTCTGACTTTCTCTTGCCTGTTCTAGCTGAACTATTTCTTTCTCTCCGTTTCGGCGTGCCATCCTTTCTCTCCGTTTGTTCTGTCTTACCCTTTCTTCTAATTTGACGTCTCTCTCTCGCTCCGACTCTCTTATATTTTCTCCACATCTCTCTATACTTGTCGCTTTCGTTTGCTACCTCTCTCCGTCTTCCCTATCTCGGGGTTTCCTCCTTTTTATCATGTATTAAAGGCGTGAAGGAAAAACTGGGGAGAGGATTTCCTTCCTCCCTCGGCCACACAGAGAGAGACAGGAATAAAGAGAGGCAGAGAGAGAGAGAGCGAGAGAGGGAGAGCGAGAGAGGGAGAGCGAGAGAGGGAGAGCGAGAGAGAGAGCGAGAGAGGGAGAGGAAGAGGAGATATGAAATCATATATAAAAGGATATTTCAAAAGTGTTTATAGAGAAGAGACGTGATAAAATTGCTAAGGACGAAGCAAGGACCGGGGCTCCTCTCTCCATTCCCTATCTCGCTTTTGGCTCTCTCTCTTCTCTCTTTCTGTCAGCTTTTTTCATATTATATATTTCCCTCGTCTCGCTCTCTCTCTTCAAACACACACAACTGACAGTCAATAACATCCAGATGGACACGTTAAGGGAGGTAAAGAATAATTATGGAGAGAGAAGGAGTCCGGAAAGGGGGAAAAGAGGGCTTCCTTCACAGAATTTACGTTTCCTCGCCCTGTCTCTTCTGTCTCTCTCCTCTCTCTCTCTCTCTCTCTTTCTCTCTCTGTCTCTCTCTTTCACTTTCTCCCTCCCCGCCCAAAGCCTGCTCCTTTCCCCCGTTGAGACTTTTATTTTTACGGCGACAAGAGGAGCGAGGAGTGAGAAGTTGTGTGTTTTCTTCCCCTTTAAAACCGGGAGGAGGAGTGTGTGAGAGGGAAGTTGAGAGATAATTCATGAAGGGACATAAAGAAGGGAACTCACGTTCCTCCGTATAATATTTTAGAGCCCAGAATACGCAATTTTCTCTCCCCTCCCAAAAAAAAACACACACACCCTTGACTTCTGGCTTTCTCTTCTTGCCCGGGCTTTTTTTTTTATTTTTCGGAGAGGAAATATAGAGATATAAGACAGTGTAGGTAAAGGGAGAAATGGGGGGAAAGGCTAGGACAGGAGGTTATGGGTGAAGTGCAATTTTTCGGGAGGATTTTAAGACCATTTTATTTATTGATCGCTCCCGGCCACTGGGGCAGAGGTCACGCTCTCCAGTGGTACTCCGAAGGAGGAGAAATGGCCGGGAAATTCAACCCGGCGGTCGGTAGAGGGGAGGATCCACTTCAAACTTTACTCCCACCTACCCAAAAGGGCCACAAAATCTCTTTGTTCTCTCCATCTTCACCCTTTCTCAAGGTCAAACTAAATTAAATTCCCTTCGTCAAGGTCACTTTCCTTTCTGGACAAATCCATCAATTACGCCTTCGATCCTTTGTCAAAACTTTAATGTTAATTTGATGCAGTAATGCTGATCTTTAGATTTTAAATACGACCATATTTGCCATTTCTTTCAAAAAACAGTTTCAGATCCCAAAAAACAAGTTTCATTTCATTGGAATTAGCTCGTGACTGCAGCAAGGATATCTAGATGAGAATGGAAACTACCATGTTTAGGTCAACACGACCTTGAGATGACTTTGGATGCATATAATAGCAAAATTAGGATAAATATTAGTGCTGATTTCTATCCCGTCTAAGCACGTTTTTGGGTCTCCTTCAAAATGGGATTTTTGGATGGATTTTTGTATTCGTGTGTTTGTGAAATAGTGAAAGATGTAAATATAGAAATTAAATTAGTTTATAAAATGAAGGGTGAGGTCACTGACCTTTCGCCTGCCGCAGCACAACATGGAATCACCCGTGAATACGACGAGAAGCTCCCGCGTTTTTCGTCTTCCAATCTTCTTCAGCTTCTTCCAAATCTTCTTTTTGGTCGGGTTAATAATAATAAACACTGAGAATTGCGAAGCCTTACTTCCATGGACCACATCCAGGCCGAGACCAACCATGGGTGCTGATACATCTATCAATTCTGGAAGGAACAAACCAAACTCTTTGTGAAGGGAAATGTCACTTTTCCATGCAATTTACCTATTAATTAATACGAAATTACAATTAATTAATTTAAATCAAGCTGATTTACCCGCTCTCTACCGCCAAAAAGCCGTTGGCTGCGATTTATTTGTTTATTTAATTAATTCAATTAATAGAAATTAAAATCTAAAACTGCCAAAAAAGCCTTGGCTGCGATTTAGTTGTCTATTTAATTAATTTAATTAATAGAAATTAAAATCTAAAAATTAATTTGCAAATGTAATCACCAATCAAAATTCGAGTGTTTATATCCAGAAGAAAGCAACAGATTAGCTTCAAAAGCACCTTTTAAAAATGAGGGAAAATGACCTTTTAAAACGTAAATGGGATCAAGGTTTTTCGAATTGTAAGAAATATCCCACAATTTGTCCGGTCGAACGATTTCTAATTAAAATTCGCAGTTACACCCAGTTTCATTGTATTGTAATTAGTAAAACTTTAATTTTCGAGGTTTTATACAAGGTTTAGGAAAGGACTTTCAGCGGAGAAAGTGGCAGATTTATTTCCAATTCCGAGTCAATCAAAATTGACAGGTTGAAATTGAGAAAATGGAAAATTAATGAACAACCAACTGTGAGCCATTTTATCATTGACTTGGCATATATGTACATACATATTTTATATATTGACTAGGCATATATATTTTTTCATATGCCCACGCAGTAGTTATGCATCTTGCCCTGGATACAAACGCCTTTGGCAACAGGTGAGATATGACTGACCCACAGCTGCTCGTTAATTATGCATCAAACCAGTCCATTACAAAACCTAAAATTGCCCCCACTTTTTTTATGCAGGGAGCAGTTTAAAAATGTATTCATTTTAATAGCCGCATCGGCGATCCAAAAAGCCTGACATTATTTCTGAACGCTCCTCCAATTCACGCTTTTCACCAAACGATGGTTACATTGTTACATATTTGCAGCAAAGTCCCGCAAAAAATCTTGGTAAACAACTCCATCGGATTTTTTACGGCAATTATTGAGAGAAAGCACTGAAGTGCACATTGAAGTACGCAATCACTTTCATTTCTCGTCGACCTGGAAAGCGGTGAAAGTAATTATTTTAGGACACAAAACGTTATAGTTTATAGCTTGAAGCGAGAGAAATTCCATTTGTGTAATTGCAAACTTTGCCATTGAGATGGATTTCTTTCTTTCTTTTTTGACACGCAAAAGCTTATACTTGCTGGTTGTAATCCGACCTGAGAGCACTTTCACGATATTAAATGGGAGAAAAATCTGGAATTTGTGGGAGGAAAATCTGGAATTTGTGGAAGACAAATCTGGAATTCGTGGAAGAAAAAATAATTTAGAAGAATATCTTTTGGCAGCAAAATATTTTTCGAATATCAAGCTGCTCAAGGGGACAAAAGGCACTTTTGGATTTATTTTCATTTCCACAAGAAAAAGCTGGGACTTAAAGGAGAATTGGGGCAGCGGCCGGATGGAAATGTGTATTCTTTTGCCTGTGATTTAATACTGACGCCAATTCTCTTTTGGTTTCTAAAGAAAAAGTCTGCAAAAACGAGATTGTATTCCTCCTCATTTCGTGTATTACTTCAATAATTAAGTGCACATGCCCACTTTTCCTTTGTCTGAGCCTCGCCGGGGGACTTGAAGGAATTTGTGAGTGAAATGATTTGTCCCAGTAATTAAATTGCGCAAAAAGAATCGCAACAGAATAAAATCCTCTTCATATTCCTTCCTTTTTTTTTCAGCTCAAATCCTTGGAGGAAAGTTCAAAGAGAATTGGGCGACTAAATGTCCCTGGAGATCCTCTCCCGTTTTTATCCCGCTTCATATCGTACGTTGACGAAAACCAGAAAGGAGGAGAATGCCCGGGTAAATACATTAGTCCTCGAGAATCTCCAATATTTCCCGTAACACATCCTCTCATTATGATGGAGTGCTCCCAGTCATTATGGATTTCCCGGGGAAAAGTAAACTCCGAATTTTTTGTTATCTCAAGTACCTCCCTGTTTTTTCTCTCTATAACATTTCCCAGGGCCGGAGATAAATAAAACCTATTTATTACGGGTATATATTCCGGGTAATGGCATCCAATGAAGAGATCCTATCTCATTATTTCCCCCAATGTCCCTGTTCCCTCAAGAGTTTATTTTCCTCAAAACTAACGAAGCTTTTCTGGGAATCCCTGAAAAATCCCAGAGCCATCTGATATAATTGTGTGTGAGGCAGAATGCTTTTACTTTCCCGGGACTTTTGACAAAATTCTGGATGAAAAACGGGGCGAAAATATATTATTGTCCCGGGGCAAGTTGAAACGACACGCGTTCCGAGAGCTTTGACTTTCCCCGCACCGCCCTCTATAGATTACCCGGAAAAACAAGATCCGGGAAGTCAGGGAATCCATTTTCGCAGCCAAAAGAGGTCTGCCACTGGCCTCTCCCAAAATTCGGTGTTGCTCTCGGCTTTTATCCTTTTTTTCTGATCAAACTTCACACTAACGGGACAAATGCCCAGCGTCTGTAGGAAGTTAAGCAATCTAAACACGGAGCTAAACACGCGCGCAAACGGATATACACAAAGATAACCGCATATAAAGAGTCAAAATAACTGCAATTACATATAACAGCCACAAAAACAAAAATAACCGCCAAAATACAACAGCCACAAATATAAAAATACCCGCCAAAATATAACAGCCAAAATACACACAAATATAAAAATAACCGCCAAAATAAAACAGCCACAAATATAAAAATAATCGTCAGAATGTAACAGCAAAAAATATATTAATAACCGCCAAAATATAACAGCCTCAAATATAAAAATAACCGCCAAATATAAGAGCTAAAATAGATGCAAATATAAAAGTTATCGCCAAAATACTATAACAGCCACAAATATAAAAATAGCCGCCAAATGTACAAGATAAAATAGCCACAAATATATGTATGTAAAAGTAAGCGTCAGGAGATAAAAATAACGGCCAAATAATACAAGCTAAAATAGCCACAAATTTAAAACCAAGCGCCAAAATATAAAAGCTAAAATATTGATGGGAAAAACTCTTACCTCCGGCAACCTTCTGCCTGCCAACATGAGAAAAGAGCTGATTGTATCAAGGCACGTGTGTGATTTGAAGATTTCACTGCACAATTTTGTCTCAAGTCCTCGTAATCCACACTAAAGACGAAGCACTTGCACCATCACGAAGAGTTGTATTAAGGAAACACACCAAAACAATTCCTCATCCCCGAAATTGCGGAGGAGCCCCTGAAACCTTCCCCGCTTCTGGGAGAGCCCGACGGTCACATTTTCTTCCCTGGAAGTCTCGGTCCAATCCATTTACCTGGAATCGTAATAAAATATCCCGGTCAGAATAGAAGAGCAATAATCATAAGTGCCCCAATAATAACTGTCTCCTACAAAAGGGCCCGGGAATTGCAATAATCCGGAGGAACGTGAGAGTCATGGGACTACCAATAGCCGGGGATTTTTCCTTATTTGTCCTGCGTGCCTGTATGGAAGACGGGAGAATAAATGGCCCGCATGTAATGGGTAAATGTTGGAAGGGCTTTCGGGGGACGCTTTCACATTCCAGCCTGGGGAGATGGGATTAAAGGAGCTCTCATAATTGAATGCAGATGAAATATTGGGGCAATTTCCGTGATTTTAAACATCATATTCAGAGGGGATTGCCTCCAGGCTTCCTCTCATCCTCCACACGGTTTTTGGGGGGATTTCTTCCTCCTGCAAAAGGTCTCTGGCTCCTGATAACTCTTTTACATACCTTATTATAGCCGGGCCTACAAAGGGAGTGCATGTGGAACAAAGAGCGAGTGTGGTGAGGGAGCCAGAGCATCAGAGCCATGTATAATCTAATGTGTCTTTTGGAGGGGGAGGGGCACGTGGAGGGAGAAATCTCGGTTTGAAATCAAATGCGAACCACGTTCCGTACCATATGGACAACGCCACAACGGACTCTCTCTCTCTCTCTCTCTTCATGTCTCGCTCTCCCTCCCTCACCGACGCAATCTGACTCCCGCTCAAGTACTACATGCATTTATGAACACATTTCCAGTCCTGCCAGCAAGGGTGAAAGAGAGAGGGAGAGGGAAGGGAGGGACTTGAATGGGAATTATGGATCGTTTGTGGTTTACACGCTTTCTCCCTTTTTTGACGGACTTTTCTCTTCCTTTTCAATTTCTCTCTCCTGATTTCCCTTTAGATTTCTGTCACTATATCATCTCTTTCGGGCTCGCCTCTTTCCTTCCTATTTGGCTTTCTCCCGCTTTCTTCTTCTGTATGATTTTTTTCATTCTCCTTTTCTGTTTTATTTGCGCTCGCGGTCTTTTCTCGCTTTGATTTTCGTGCTTTCTTATTTATCTTTATTTTCTCTTTTCTCGTCTTTCTATTCATTGCTTTCTCTTTCCTCTTTTTTCTCTTTACTTTCTCTTGTCTCTCCTTGCTTTCTTTTCATTGCTTTCTCTTTTTTCTCTATTGATTTCTCTTGATTGATTTATCTTTTCACTTATGATTGCTTTCTCTTTTTTCTCTTGATTACTTTCTCTTTTCTCTCTTCATTGCTTTTTATTTTTTCTCTCGATTGCTTTCTCATTTTTCTCTGTATTGCTTTCTCTTGTTTCCCTTTATTTATTGGATCTCTTTCTTGTCATTTCTGCTGTTTCCAACTTATTTCGCAGTTATTGCTTTCGCTTAATTTTAGGTTGGCATATTTTGCCTTTAATATTTTGCTTTCTCTTATTTGTCCTTTTTCCATTGTCTCTTTCTTCTCTTGCTTTAGTTCTGGTCACTCTTGTTTTCTCTCTATTTATCTTTCCTGTTTTCTCATTTTGTTGTTCTATCTTCTGTGCTTCTTTTTTTCTCGCGGCGCTTTCTCTCTAAATTTTGTCAGTCCCTTTTTTCCTCCCCGCGATTGTTTCGCTGCATGTGGCCTTTTCTCGCTCGCTTTCTTGCTACAATTCTCTCTGTCAATTTTGCTCTTCCACATATCACATTCTCCCCTTTCTTCTCTTTTTTCTGTCTCGCTGTCCCTCCTCATTTGCCTTGTAAACGCTGCCAATACTGGAGAATCCACCCCCCTCGCCCACCCTTGGAAAGGCACTCTCCATTAGACAGGTAGTAAAGTGTGTACGCATGAAGTATGTACGGGATCCATTTTTTTCCTTGTGTAAATAAATGACGGAAGCCGGTGCCAAGCTCCTCTTAATGGAGAAAGGAGGGTCTTTTTAGGAAAGTGTAGGAAATCGGCAATGAAGGAGCATGAGAGCTATTAGAAGGTATGTGTGGAAGAGGATCTTCATCATCTTTAAAGTGATGACGATCATGAAGAAAATGGAGGAGTAATGCGAGGCTCTCCTGCTCTATCCAAAGGGGGAAGATGCGGAGAGGAGAGAGAGGCTGCAGAGGGAAATGTTTTCGGAGGATTCGGAGGGGAGCGAGAGAGAGAGAGCAGATAAATGAGGGAAATAATGGACGCCCTCCCGCCTGTGTCTCCCCGTGGTTTAATGTCCAAATTTTCAATCCTCACAGCATTCTAATCAGCTTAGTAAAGCATCAATTATTTCCTCTCCAACATCATAATCACCCGCACACGCACTCTGTCCCCACAACCAAATTTCATTCCCCAAACCACTCGCACTCCCTTTAACCCTTTCAATATTCCCTCTCGCTCAATTTTACTGAGTCTCTCCCTCAGTTTTTTATCTAAGGCAAAACTTCCATTAATTTAACTTTTCCATTCAGTTTACTCCCGTTTCTCCTTTTCCCTTGCCATGCCTTCCTTCTGTTCCTTTTAAGTGCCTTTGTAGGTACACATGTACATATAACTTTTTATTCTTATAAATTTCACTTTCTCGGTTCTCCGAATTTTGTTTCTTGCTTTTTCGACTTAAATTTTGCGATACTTGATTCTTCAAGTATCGAGTTGAATTGTTTTTTTCTATTTTCTCTTCTTTTTTTCCAGTGTATAATGCCGTCCACTTACTTTTCTCTCATGCTTTCTCTTTCAGTTTCTTTCGTGGTTTCTCTTTTAATTTTTTTCAGGCTTTCTTTTTTAATTTTTTTCAGGCTTTCTGTTTTAATTTTTTTCAGGCTTTCTTTTTTAATTTATTTAATGCTTTCTCTTGAGTTTCTTTCATGCTTTATCTTTTACTTTCTGTCATGCTTTCTCTTTTAATTTTTTTAGTGCTTTCTCTTTGAGTTTCTCTCAGGCTTTCTCTTTTAGTTTCTTTTTTGCTTTCTCTTTTAATTTCTTTAATGCTTTCTCTTTGAGTTTCTTTCTTGCTTTCTCTTTTGGTTTCTTTCTTGCTTTCTCTTTTATTTTCATTCAAGTCTTCGCTTTTAGTTTCTGTCATGTTTTCTCTTTAAGTTAATGTCATGCTGTCTCTTTTAATTTCTTTCGTGCTTTCTCTTTTAATTTTATTGATTTTTGTTGATTCTTTCTCCTTTTATTTTGTCGATTTTCGTTGATGTTTTCTCCTTTTATTTTGTCGATTTTCGTTGATGTTTTCTCCTTTTATTTTGTCGATTTTCGTTGACGTTTTCTCCTTTTATTTTGTTGATTTTTTTATGCTTTCTCCTTTTATTTTTTATGCATTTTTGCTCTTACCCTCTCTTTTTGCCTTGATGCTTTCTCTTGATTTCGTCTTCTCTGTATTTAGTTTTCACTCCTGTTTTCTCTCTTATTTCCTTCCTCGTTTGTCTCCTCGTCCTTTCTGATTTTTGTGCTCATTAATCTAATGTCATTTCTTTCTTTTCTCTTTTATCCAATCGCTATTTCTTGCCACTTTCACTTTCAGTTTTCGCTCTTTCTTCGCTCTGCATTCTTTTGCTTTCTCTGTTAATTTGTCTCTGATTCTTATTTACCTTTTAATTGTCTCTCGGACTTTCTCTCTTGCTCTTCTGACTTTCACTGTTGGATTTTCTTTTTTTATCCGTTTCTTTGGCTCGCTTTATCCCTGTCCCCCTCCCATTTTCCCTGTGACTTCTCTCTATGATCCTATCGTGCTCTCGTATTCTTTTACTTTCTTCCAAACTCATCCTTTGACTTTCTCCTCTCCGTTTGTTCCTGCGGCTTCTCACCCCGACCACTTTCACCCCAGTCGGTTGCAGTTGAGTCCCGTCGGGAAAGCCTCCCCACAAGCTCTCCATGGGAACACATCCCCGCTCAAAGTTGGTGAGTTCCAAGAGAGAAAGAGGAGAAAGCCACATCAACTTTGGCGCTCATTTCCAAAAATATATTTGACTCTCCCTCAGCTTTCTCCCCAAAGCCTTTCCCTCATCAAAGTGTGTACTACCAGACCACGGAAGGAACCAAGGCTGGTTCTAATTCGTGTGGAAAAAAAAATTTCTACGTGTCGCCGCTCACTTTCATCGCCAGTTGTTTCTCTTTCCCTTTGCTAAGTTGCTGCATCTTCAACATCTTCCGCTCTCCTCACCCGGAAACTCAAGTGGAAGGGATAACAATGCTAAGTCTAGTAAAAAAAAACTCCTTCTACGCACATTGGCTATAGTAGAACAAAAAAATAAAAGGAGGGGAAGAAATAAAAAAAATATATAGTGACGGAAATGTAAAGCCTTTCTCTATCTTTTTGGCTCCTATCTCCTACGTCCATGTTTCTTTGGATGTATATACATGTGTGTGTATAGTTAGGTGTATATAGATGTGTGTATATAGATATAAATATATTATATATTTTTTTCCGTTAGCACTTTCCCTCTTCATTCTTATCTTCCCCTCCCTGTTTCAACCTGTTTTTTATTCTCTTTGGTCGATCGAAGTCCGTGAGTGGGAGAGACAGGAAGAGAGAGAGACAGCTGAAGAGAGAATAAGAGAGAGAGAGCGAGATAAAAAAAGGGAGACGGAGAGAAAGAACTCCTGCGGTCTCCCTCGCAGGTTGTTCCCGTTGAAAGACAAACATTTTGTTCATTTTTTTCTCTGACTTTTTCCCCTTTAAATGTCCAGTCACCGCCGTTTCCAGCACATGTCAGTTTTACAAAGAGGAGAAAGTCGGAATTTTCATATACAAAGGATTTTCTCATTTCTATATATAAAAATTATATTGTATATTACAAGTGAAATTCTTAGGGGTATAACCTCTTTTGTTTCCATTCTCCCTTGCAATAACAAGAAAAAATGTTATATTTTTCAAAGCATTTTTGTCTCCAGTATTTGTCTACACACTTGAAAGGAAAACCAGGACATTTTGTGTTCAAAAGAGTTTTTTTGTGGGTGTATTTATATAAGAGAAAAATGGGATGGCTTTCTTGGTGGAAAATGGAGAAAGTGAATTGGAGAGGAAGAGGGAAGAGATGCGTTCATACTCAATTTAAGCGAGGTATTTTGGAGGTGAAACCTTATCGTTTATGTCAAAGCTTGGTACAGGTTTTTGTCTCGGGTCCGGAGACTTTCTTTTTAAAGAGCGGATACTTAGACCCTTCAACATCATCATCATCAGAGGGAACATCATCATACTCTGGCGGAATAGTGATGATTGTCCGGGTGCGTCCTTACACGCTATCAAAAACGGGGGCCTATCATCTTACCAATCATGTTCATGAGAGAGAAAGTAATAGAGAGACATGAAGGACGTGTGGTGAAAGAGCTATTTTGTGGGGGTGAAACATAATGCAGGGAAAGGGGAAGACGAGGAGAAAAAGTTAGACTTTCTTTCTTTCTCAGAATTTCCTTCTTTGCCTTTCTCCTGTCCTTATTGTCAATCGGAGGAATATTAGCTTTTGATTTGAAATGAAGCGGGAGACGCGGAGACGCTCTTCTCTTTTATCTTTTATATTTTGCTTTTCATCAATTTGTTGGCTTTTCTTTACAAGCACTACAAGATCAGTCAAAACAAGTTTGTTTTTGTCTGACACTCTTTTTGACCGTCTCTTTCCATTCCTGGATGTGTGGATTTGTAGTCAATACAATCATTTGATTTTCTTGTTCACAGATTTCGTCTTCTTGTTCGCTGATTTTGTCTTTGTTTATTTTTTAACTACATTCCTCCTATTCATTTTCTGATTTGCATACATTTCCTTTCTCTCTCCATTTCGGTGGTTCTAGTTCTCTTTTCTCGGTTTATATACCTTTTTTGGCCTAATTTGGATCTCTTTTAATTCGGCTTTCTGTTTCTTTTATTTCCTTTTTTGCTTCTTTCCTTCTGTTTTTAGTTTTGCCTTTTTCCTTCTCTTTTTAGTTTTGCCTTTTTCCTTCTCTTTTTACTTTATCTTTTGTCCTTCTCTTTTTAGTTTTGCTTTTGTTCCTCTCTTTTTTTGTTTCGCTTGCTTTCTTTTCTAATCTTTTTCTTGTTTTCCTTTTTTGCTTTATTTCCTTCTCTTTTTCTTGTTTTCCTTTTTTGCTTTATTTCCTTCTCCTTTTCTTTTTTTTTATTGTTTTCTGCTTTTCTTTTTTTTTCTTTTTTTCTGCTTTTCTTTTTTGTTTTATTTTTTCTGCTTTTCTCTTTTGTTTTATTTTTTCTGCTTTTCTTTTTTGTTTTATTTTTTCTGCTTTTCTTTTTTGTTTTATTTTTTCTGCTTTTCTTTTTTGTTTTATTTTTTTCTGCTGTACTTTTTTGTTTTATTTTCTTCTCTTTTTGTTGTTTAATTTGCTACTCTTTTTCTTGTTTTATTTGCTTCTCTTTTTCTTGTTTTTGTTTTTTGTCTTATTTTTGTCTTGTTTTGTTTCCTTTTCTTTTCCTTGTTTTTTGTTTTTGTTACTTCTCTTAGTTGTTTTTCTTTCTGTCTACTTTTTAGTTTTTTTGTCCTTTTATTTTTAGATTTCTTTCGTTTTTCGTTTTGTCGTGTTTTTGTCGCTTCGTATTTTTTGTGTCCTGTGTTTCTGTTTTGCTTTTCATTTCTCTCTTTCTTAGCTGTTTCTATTTGGCTTCTTTCTCTATTTGTTGCCATTTATTTTTTCTCTTTCTGTGTTTGAGTCTCTTGCTTTCTTCTGCAGTTTTCCAGGTTTTGTTTTTTGTTTATGTATTTTAACTTTCATTTTTCTATTCGTACGTTTCTCGTTTGCATTGTTGCATTATTATTTTTAGCTGATTCTGTTTCTTTTATGTGCACCAACCTTGTTTTTCGATTTCCTGCTTTCACCTTTTTTCTTTTCCTTTTTCGTTTTCATCGCCTTGTAGCTTTATTTTGCATTTTGTTGTTTTACAGTTTTTCCATTTAATTTGCAGTATTTCTTCCCCTTTCATTGTATTCTTTTCACTTGTTTGCTGCAGACGAAATATTTCCTTGCAGGGAAAACAAACTGCGCGTGCAAGTGTAATCGTGGTATTTTGCAAAAAGAAAGCAAGAACTTGATACCGAACTTGATCTGGGTTCTTCTCTGAAAAGAAAGGGGAAGTTCTTCAAGAGAAACACGACCATCGCTTTCTTTTATAAACTTGAAAAGAATTTTGAAATTCACTTTTCCTCCGACTCCTCGATCTCCGTTTTATTTCGGTGCAGTCACTTGCAACTTATTTATTCGCCACTCAATGAAAGCCACTGGGAATATGATTTCTCCCATCTCCCTAACATTTCTCCTCTAGCAATGTTTTTTCAGACTAATACTTTTAGGAAACTTTTACGGAAATTGATTTTTTGTAAAAATGTTGCTTATGATATTACTTTTATTTTGCTTTTAATATCAACTCTTTGAGTTTCTAGGGAAAGAAAATATTTTTGGGAAAGTAAAGCACTGAGAACTTCACCAAGGCCTACCTTTTTATGAAGAATAAATTGGCCGTGGAAAAGATGGGAGACGGCATGGAATAATATGTTGAATGAAGGAAAGTGCCGGAGAAATAATTTCCTCTTTGCTCTCCGTAATGATTTTAAGAGGGAAACGCGGGGAAAAAAATAAGAGCATTTCCCTGTACACATTTGTTTTCTTATTCGTCCGTTCTGAAGAAAAGCAACTTATTCCAGAGGCGAAGGAAAGTAAAGAAGATGGAGCGGAAGGAGAAAAATCAATTGAAACTTTCAGAGAGTGATAATGAATAAGGATAGACATTGGCTAACTTTCACTTCAACAACACTCTTTTCCCTGAGGACTCTTCTGCCTCCAAACACTTTTTCTCCCCCCCCCAAAAAAAAACTCTTCACCCCTTTTTTCCTTCCTACCTTTTGCTCCCAATATTTTTCTCCACTTGGCACACCCACCAAAATTTGAAGGGGCGGCTAGTTCCTTGGATATAAATTGGTAAGAGGAAAATGACAAAAAAGGAAAAAAGTCTTCCAAAAGCCTGTCTACGTTTTGTCGATGAGAACAGCGTTTTTGCCATTTTGTCTGGTGCTCAACTTAAACGAAGTATTTATTTATGACGTTTAGCACAATTATTAAATCTAAATAGCAATACAGATTGTGGCAATCGCTTGTTTGAAGGAGATTATATAAAATTTTAATATTAGTTTCTTTGAGCAAAGCATTTTCCCACAAAATTTGAACATGGTGCTTAGTGAGATGAGAAGCCTGAGATGGAACACGTTTTCCCGCTTCCTTTTTTCCATCTATAACCTTTGCGTCTAATGACTTGGAGGCATATTCAAAAACGAATTCGTGTGAGATCATATTTGTTTTATTTCTATGTAGGTATAGTAAACGCCAAATATGGTCCAACTGCAATATGGTTCACGATGAGGAAAGTGAGAAAAAATACGGTCAAGTACCTTGTATGATACAAGAAAGGAAAGAGAAACTGAAAAAATAAAAGAGAAAATCACGCAAAATAAGGGAAAGGGAAAAGGAGAAAAGGGTGAAAAATCCTAGTAGAGACAGAACAAGAAAAAGAGTAAGCCCAGAGAAATAAATGGAGAACGGGAGAATAGAAGAAGAAAAATAGAAGTAAAAAGGAGAAAAATAAATATAAAAAGAGAAATAAATAATTTAAATAAATAAATAATTAAATAATTAAAAAGAGAAATAAATAATTTAAATAAATAAATAATTAAATAATTAAACAAAGAAATAAATAAATAAATAAGTAATAATTAAAAAGAGAAATAAATAAAACAATAAATGAGAAAGTGAGAAAACAAAAGCAAATGGAGAAAATGAACAAAAATAAAAATAAAATACAGAAACGAGAAAGAAATAGCAGAAAATATACAGAAACAGGCGAAAATGCAAACGAAAACGGAATCCGAAACGAATATTTAAAAAAAATTCAATGAAATCCCAAGAATCGCCGACTCAAAGAGATTGCTAAGGATCCAAAACAATTTCCGAATCAAAGAGAACGCTAAAACAGGTGCAAAGGAAGTACAAGATTAGAAAAAGAGAGACAGGAAGATATTCATAATACAGAGAACATAAGAGAGACGAATTGTTGAGGGAGAAAGGGAAAGATTTAGGAAAACGTGGAGGGAGCAAAAAGAAAGCGAGATCGACTAAGAGAAAGGAGACATGTGAAAAAGAGGGAGATGGAGATTTGGCGCTGTTATTTCAAGTACAATTTCCATAATGTGATAGTGCGAGGCGCCTTGGTCCCTCTTCCCAGCGTCCCAGCCCTTCCACATAAGAAAGTTGACTAATTTGAAAAGGTGCCAGGAAGAGAAGTTGGTTCACTTTTGAAACTAACGACCCTCCAGACACTATTAATCACTTGCTTTGGCCCTAACTAATTAATTTCCTCATTACACACTTCCATATCTTTTAGCCGCTCTCTCCTCTAGGATGGAACACAACAAGAGAAGCAACAACATGAGAGAGAGAAAGAGAGGGAGAGATGCCCAAATAAATGTCCTCTGTCTCTCTCTTTTCCCCTCGCACACACTCACACACGTTCAGTGACTCCCATGTTATTACATGGAACACTCTCCGGGCTGAAAAGGACTGGAACATGTGTAAGTTGATGAGAAATGCGTGTTTGTATCTTTCCAGAAAGCCAGAGAGAGAGAGAGAGAAGGAAATTTCTCAAATCTCTTCAGTTTCTCTCTCCAACTTTCTCTTTTTCTCTTATTTTGTACGAAATGTATTGTGGGATTGGGTGAAATTTTCTTTCTCTCTCTCTCTCTCTCGAATTTTCTCTGTCTCGAATTTTCTCTCTGTTTTCCTCTTCCTGAATCTCCATTTCCCTCCGCCTCTCTCGGTCTTTCTCTGGGCCATGTTGACTATTTATTTCTGGCCGGCTGTCTCCCCCAAAGGCCGCGGTCGTGCTTCATCTCCCTCCATTATCCGTATTATATTCCCCCCTCGCATTTTATGAGGTGCGAGAGCCAAACACCAAAACGCGGGAGATTCCCTTCCATTTCCATTTCTCTCCCACAAATCTTTTTTTTACAAAACAAAAATAATCTTCAACCTACCAAAATTCTCCGTTATAAGCTTCTTAATTTCCCGTGCGCAGGTCCATTTGATAAGCAATGATTTTTGGGAATTTGTTGGGGGAGATTTATAGATTTATTCACTAAAAATATTTTCCTCCGCAGAAGGTCCTTCCCTCCGGAATTTCCCACGTGAGCTCGCCAAGTGAAAGTTTTTTGGAGGAACTTTTTCCCCCTTTTACTTTCCCCTTTTTTCTCGTTTTGGTAAAAAAAAAATCTTAGCGGTGAGTCGACATGAGGGAAATTGGAGCCAACGAGATTTTCACACTTCTAGAGTATTTCGGCTCCTCTCAACTTTTTTTTTAATCCGCTTACAATTCTCAAGGAATTATTGGGAATTGGTCGGATTTTCCCAGGCCGGGGAGAAATTATTTTTTTTCAGCTGATATGTTTTCTTTACGTTTTGCTCCTTCCTCTCCTTTTCCCCACTTTTCTCTCTCTTTCTAGTCGACGTAGACACGTGTGGGAACCGTGGAAGAAAGCAAGTGTGGGAGGATCAAGAAACTGCATTTCTGTTCCTATCAATCCTTTCCATCCTGTATAAAAAAATAACTACAGAAATATACAGTTTTCCTTTTTTTTTTTGGCTCCGTCAAAAGACGTTGATGCTCCTGATATTGCGTGATTTCCATGTCTGTAATGATTTCTCTGATCCTCGCGTGACCGATTCACACGAGAAAGTGAGGAGAGACGAGGAGCGAGAAAGAGAGAGAGCGAGAGAGAGAGAGAGAGACCGAGGCACATGGAGACACGTGAGGGGAGAGAGCGATTGTAACAAAGTCCTTTGGTTTGGAAATGCTTTTTCCCGGGCCTTCACCTTCTCCCTTTATGAAGGTTGGAGCAGAAATATACATATGTTCGCACAGCTACGCAATAAAAGATGCGAGGAGTAATAAGCAAATAGGAGGATTGTGAACCAAGTGCTTTCACTCCTTTCGCTCCTCTTTAACCTTTCCAATTCTGTTGGCTTGGATGGAGAGAGAGACAGAGAGAGAGAGAGAAAATGGGAGAGGGAAAGAGAGGAAGAGACGGACGCTCGTTTCCAAACACAAATGCTGAGCAAACGGACGCTTTCTAGCTTCTGTTGTTCACATTATAATGTCAATGGCAACAGGAGAAAGAGGGCAAGAGTCAGGCGGATGGAGACGGAGGCCAAAACACACGGGAAAAGGAACACAAAGGGGAGAGCAGAGGACAAAGAAAAATGGCACAATGGAAGTATGACAAAGCATAGAGAAGGAACAGAACCGAAAAACAAGAGAAAAACGCAAAAAGCAAAAGAAAAACGGAGGAAGCTTGAGAACAAAGAAGAGAAATCAAGAAAAACGGAGACAAATATTTAAAAAACAGAGCAAAATACAAAACGGAGAAAATATATAAAAAACATCGCGAAATAAAAACAGGAAAAAACTAAAGGAAAACGGAGAAAACTAAAGAAAAATGGAAAAATCAAGAGAAAACATGAGATGTAAGAGAAAAACGGAGAAAGCAAGAGAAAAACGGAAAAATAAAGAAAAACTGAGAAACCAAAAGCAAGCAAGAGAAAAACGGAAAAAATAAAGAAAAACGGAGAAAGCAAGATAAAAACGGAAAAATATAGAAAGACCTAGAAAGCAATAACAAAAGTGGCATATTGAAAGAAAAAATACAAGAAAGGAAAAGGTAAAATGAAAAGGGAGAAAGTGAAGGATGAGGAAAAAGGCGAAATAGATAGAATGCTAGAGAAGTCGAAAACGTGAGTAAATATATCAATAGAGATAAAGAAGAAAGTAGGAAAAGAGAGAAAAAGTAAAAACTGGGAACGAGAAAAAAGAGGGAAAACAGCAGTAAAAGGACAAAAAAAATAAAAAATTTCAAAAAGAAGAGAATATAGACAAATAGAAAAGGAGAAAATGACGCAATAAAATAGAAACAGACGAAGAGACGGAAAGAAATAGATATGGATAAAGGCGGAGTCAAAAGTGCAGGAGAGAATAAAAAGTGCGTGAGTGAAGGCATTTTTTTGGAAAAGCCTTGCATTTAGAGATTTTCCGTGTGTATTTCTGTGTATATTTCTCTCCCAATAATGTCCCATGAGTTAGTCCCAGTGAAAATTTCCACCTCCAAATTCCCTCCCCCCCCCCCGCATTTCCCCAGCAATAA
>JAQGBT010003403.1:0-19753 GCA_034698585.1 Disparrhopalites patrizii | reverse complement strand
ATTATTTTCTCTTTTTCTGTCCATTTTTCTGATTATTTTCTCTTTTTCTGTCCATTTTTCTGATTATTTTCTCTTTTGTCCATTTTTCTGATTATTTTCTCTTTTTCTGTCCATTTTTCTGATTATTTTCTCTTTTGTCCATTTTTTCTGATTATTTTCTCTTTTTCTGTCCATTTTTCTGATTATTTTCTCTTTTGTCCATTTTTTCTGATTATTTTCTCTTTTTCTGCCCATTTTTCTGATTATTTTCTCTTTTTCTGCCCATTTTTCTGAGTATTCTCTCGTTTTTTCTCTGTCTCTATTTTTCTGGCTTTTTTAATATCGTTTTCTCTTTGTGTCCATATTCGAGACTATTTCCTCTTTATCCCCATTTATCTCCATTCTTCTGGCATTTTTCTCTCTTTGTCTCCACTTTTGTGGTTCTTATCTTTCCCCGTGTGCTTTCCCGTCTATATTTCTCTGTTTTTATTTTCGTTATCTCGTTTCTTCCTTTCTTCCTCCTTTCTTTGCTTTTTTCTTCTCTCTCTCTCTCTTTTCTCTCTCTCTACCTGTTATCCCTTTTTCTGAATTGCTCCTACTCCTCTTTTGCTCCCTTATTCCCGCTAGCTTTCTCTATATCTCGTTTCCCCTTTCATTCTCCCTCTCTTATACTCTTGATATCTCGTTGCCTCTCTGTTTCTATCTGTTTTTCTCTCTTTCTCTTTCGTCCTCGTTCTTCTCCTTTCTCCGCTCTTGAAACAATGAATTCTTGGTCGTTTGGCAGTTCAAGTAGACTTTTATACAACCTGAAAAAAAAGTGAGCAATACAAGGTATTAAAAATTTGCCTGCATTTGCATCGAGATCACATTACTCGTCCACCAGTCTCTCATTTTGCATGGTGACTGCTGGTCAGATATATATAAGTAGCTCCCGAACCAAGATGAAAGGTCGTGGAAGAGACGTGCAAAATAATTATCATGTATAATTCTCCCTTTTCTCTTTAAGCAAAAGTTACGCCCACGCTCCAAAAGTTAAAGAAGTTTCATTCTTTGGGAAGGAAAAAGTGCTTTCCACTTCATATCCAAAATAAATCCCTCATGATGAGAGTCCGGTGGGTGAAGAGAAGTTTATTCGTCATTCCATTTGCTCCTCTCACTATCTGTCTTCCTTCTACTATTTCAAACTTCAACTATTACGTTATGTCCAAACTGGCAAAAAAAAAGGAGAAAAAAGAAAGGCAAGTAGACAGACGCCTGACAGTCAACTTTTACCTCAAGCTTCTCCTTGTACAATAAAATAATGATGCTAAGAGCGTGTAGCGGGATTCTTATAGAGTATAGCAATGGCTTACCGTGTAAGTCGTCATGGCCAAAGGGGAGGATTGTTGAGGAGATGGAACACATGTATACATACGAAGAACAAGTCGTTGGAGTGTTGTATAAAGTGAGTGAATTACGTATTTATGGTAACGGAATGTTTTTTTTATCCCAAGAAGACCGTGTTAGATTTAGGAGAATGATTGGTCCTTTGCTTTCCTCCCATGATAAAAGGGAAATAGTTATAAAAAGGTCCACTTGTAGCTTGTATGAAAAAGAAATGAATGTATATAGGGATAGGATTTCTTTTTCCCTTGATTTTTATTTAAGTACATTTTTTATTATTATTTTTCCTTTCAAAGGAAGCACAGGAATTGGGTGGTACTTGGTGAACGGGAATTCAGTTTTTTTTGTGACAATGCTAGTGTGCCGAACTGTTTGCGTATGACCATGGGTCCAAGGGGATTAATATAATTATTTAAAAGCAATTTTTGGAACAGTTTTTTCATTGGTCTCGCCGGTCTGGAAAGGGCACAATCCTGGCAAAATTTTGTTGGCTAGAAGTTTATTATTTTTGTGCTTTATTTTTTTCAATAAATCTTCAATTTTATTTTGATTGGTACAGCTCCAGCTTTTTTCAACAGAGTTTCATGTTAGAAGATTTTTATTTTATGCACATTCTTTTCAGTTTTAGCTATTTTTGGATGCCTTTTCGCTCCATGCTCTGAGAACACTTTGGCTCTTCGTTGGGTGGGTTTCGGATGGCTTTTTGAGAATAATTTTCCCTTTTTTGAGAAAGTTTTTGGATTTAATTTGAGAACAGTTTAGCTCCTTTTTGGATGATTTCTTCGATTCTTCTTTGAAAGAATTTTTATCTCCATTTAGAGTATATATAGTTTCAGCTCATTCTGTAAGAGGGTTTATCCCTATATTCGGAATCATTCTTTTAAAAAAAGGTTTTAGCACCTTCAGAGGGCTTCAACGTGGGCGTTTCAAGGCCTTCCTTTTGGACTAACGGGAAAGTTCTCATACGCCTGAGCATTCTAGAGGTTTGACATGTGAAGAATATTTTTTTTCACCTTAAATCGAAAGGAACTAACCCCATGATTTACGAGTGCTCTTGATGCTCCTCATAAAACAATTATCAGGTATCGTCTCAGCACCCCATTGCTCCAACTATGTTTCCTTCAATAAAAAAAAAACGAAATGCATCCGGGCCCTCACGAATGTCTTTATGCTGTAGGAATGAATAAAAAGGTTGTAACATAATAAATATATGTATTTCCAATTAATAATATAAATCTAAATTTGAAAAAAAAATTCATTCAAATATTTTTACTGGTTCATGGATTTTTTTTTGGAATCATTTCGTAACGCGTGAGGCTTTAAAGGATTTTTATGAAACCCTTCCCTCACGGATAGGACGTGGGAACCAAAGATTTAAAGAAATGTATATATTCCATGTAATAACATCTGCTGTATGAATTCTCTTGTGGAAAAAAAAAGCATGAACGATTCTATAACACAACCACTACTGAGCCCATTAAAAATGCCTGCGGGAAGAGAAAGGATATAGGAGATAGAAAAAAAAAAGACGGGAGGTACAGTTAGATGTTTGAGAGAGAGAGGAGAGTACGACGTTCCTAGACATGTGCAACTGTAAAAAGAGATGAAAGGGTAAATGAAAGAAAACAAGATTACGGTAAGTCATTTTTTTCCTCTCTTCTTTCCACTCTCCTCATCAGTGATTGCACGTAACATTAATTTTGTTATCGCTCCCGTGCACTCAATGCATTTGAGCCGTACAGCAACAAAAGACTTGTGTGCCGTAAGAGTTTCCTCTATGTGAATTCATTAGTTGAAGATTCTTAAAGGCTCTTCTAAAAAAAATTCCATATTTTTTTCTTGGGGATCTCCAAAAAATTTTAATCACTAGCGACGGAAGAAATATCACATGTACATAACAACTACATTATTTGCATGGAGAGGTTGGAGGAAAGGAGGAGAATGGAAAATTCGACAATCATATTTTTTTTAATTCAAAAGACATCAAAACGGTGACGAAAGGGTTCAAATGAATCTTGGACAAATGTCACATTTAAGCACCGTTCCATTTAAATGTCACCCCAAGCTTTATTAATTGCTAGTTTCCATGGAGAATTTGGGCTTTAAACAATTTTTAGTTTTTTAATAATTCTTCAGCTAACTTATTTTTGAGGAGACAGCAGGAACATAATGAGACTGATTATGTCTGCGTCTTGCAGTGGTTGTTGACGTTTCCGTCTTTTGCATATTAATTAGTTTATTATTTATAGTAAGTAGTAAGTACAGTATGTATAGTAGTTACTCTGACTCTAGTTTAGACTCTGACTTATGTAAGTAATATGTACATATATGTATTTGCGCATCTATGCGCATATTTGTTGACTCAAGTCCATACTTCCAGATTTTCTGGAAGAACAAGTCCCGTAAGTCATAATGATGCCCATTATTGATTCCAGATCAAGGCTTGGGATTCCAGACTTGAGTAAACGCACTGGATCTTTTCCTGTCTGGAAGAGCACCTAAACTTCCGTGAAGATGTACTTGAACTCCTACCGAGTTGGACGAACTTTAGGCTCATGGATAATTAAGTAAGTGTGGTGTGAATTAACTCGTCAACCCATTTGCTCCTCTTGCCCAAGAAATTAATGTCAATGAACCATTTGTTGTGACAGAAACGCTTATCCATGGGAAACGCCCTTCAACTTGTCCTATCAGAATACTTTGGCCAGCTCGTCCAGATGGTGAAAGCATCATTTTTAATATTTTCATTAGAAACTATTTTATTGTGAAATACAACATTTGATCATGAGCTGGAATACCCGCTGGGCTTCCCCGTTACACTCTCTCGGACTCAACCTGAGGGAGGTGGAAGGGTTTATTTTGAGCCAAAAATACGTAATCCACCGGTCTTCCGGGATTTGGTTTAGTTGGTCAAACTGAGTATCCAGAAAATGATCCATCCACATCCTGGAAACCTCCGGAAAATGTCTCAGAAATAAACGGAATTCAGTTCACGGATTCAAATCCGTGAAGATCTTGCCTTGTCCGGGAGAGCTTGACGGGTTGATGGGATAGTTGGCTTTAGTCATCTTCTTCGGTCTCGTAATATCACTGGCCATGTTTATCCCTTCAGGTTGTACACCTCAGCCTCTCTGAAGAAAGCCAGGCCCGTAGATTCACCCGACCACCCTGACGAGGATTATTTCAAGAAGAATGAGCGCCTGAAGCGTCCCATGGCTCCTCATTTGACGATTTACAAATTAGAGATTACCTCAGTGTTGTCAGTGACCCACCGTGGAACCGGAGGATACCTGGCATTTTTAACTTCTGGATTTGCTATATGTTCGATTTTTTTTCACGGCATCAATTTATTACTATACTTGCTAAAGCTTTTATTGTTTGTGTTTTTCTCATTTGCGTGTATTTGGCGTAATATTATACCTAAAAATAATAGAGGTGTGAAAACTTCTGTCGCGCCTTCTACAGCCCAAAGAACGAATTGCACATAAAAAGGTGAAATGAACTTTTTAAGATTGTAACAATTGATACAAGAGTTTGAAGAGTTTGCTCGGAAAAGTCCTATACACAGCAATAAGCTCGGGTCAAATGTCACGAATGTGCCTTTTCCGTCCAAATAAGTATGGTTCATAATGAGATTTTGACCAGCTCCACAAAGATCTATGGCACATTTTTCATCCGATTTGTGGTTTGGGCTGCGGGGTGACAGAGATTTTCATAGGTCAAGTTTAATTGGGAGTTTTAATTGCCTTCAGGGTCCTTATTTGCTCCCCACAATTTCCCCTATTACGTGGATGCAATTCAGAGTGCGGGAATCCCATCCATCATCTTCCTTTTAGCCAAGGCATCCATTACTTCCCCATTTGTCTTTCATTTCTTGAATGGCATTCGCCATCTGGCGTGGGACATGGGCTGGGGCTTTTCCCTCAAACAAGTGTCAGCCACCGGCTTGACTGTCGTGGGCTTAAGTATTGTCCTAGGACTGGCACTAGCTGCGTTGTAAAAGAAAACTGCATTAACATTTATTTTAATTGTATAACAACAAGCAAACGTATTCACATCGAATTGAAATAGTTAATAAAGCCGTACCCGTTTTTTTTTTAATTTGGGAAAAATATAGTTGATACCAGATTGAACTTTTCCTCCGAGTTTTTGTTACCTTTTAGAGATGTGCATTTAACCCTTTGTAAACGTCTACAAATATTACAATTGTGCCATTCGTATAGGCAATTGAAAGGTCATGGACTGCTTGTTCATAATTTTCTTTCTCACAATTCAATTATTTGTTTCAACTAAAGAATGAGTCATACAAGCATATGAGTAATTCTCTCCTTCCTTATATCGTAATCAAATAAGCGCAAAATCAAAGAAAGTATTCAAGGAATTATTAAGCAGTAAAAGAAAATAAGTATTACCACGTTGAAACGTATTGCCAATTCATTTTATAGCACATAACATTATTTTTTAAATTCACAATTAAGCTTCGCTTAAGAAATCGTTTAGAAAAGGTGCACATTCACACACGTCATTTTTTTTTTGAATATTTGATCCTTGTAATGGCTTTATTTCTTCATTTTATTTTCCACAGTTTTTTTTAGCTTCCTACAATTTGTATTTTTTAAATAGTATATAACAATAATAACTATAGAGGAGGGACATTTCTTCGTGCGGTGTGTATATGTATGTATGTATGTAGGATTTTTTGAGTGCGTTTTTTTTTGTAATGTACACCAGCAAGAGGAATACAAAGGGGTAATGGATTTTCCCTACGCACGGGTCTTCTTTTTTCATATTTTTTTCAGAGCTATATATATGTATTATAATGTCAATGTTATGGCAAGTTTACTTTTTTTTACGTTACGTAAATTAAAAGTAGTAGTACACAGCATATTTTTTGCGGGGTGTAGCTTGATGTTTTTTTTATCGTGAACATGTGAAACAATTATTGTATTATGTAATTCTGCATTTTAAAAGTTTGTTTGCCCTGCGACATTTTTAAAATGTAATAAATTACAATTTTGTTAAAAAGTTAGTATGGCCTTCCAATTCATCCTATTTTACTAAAGCTCCTCCCTGTTTGAGAAAACCTATGCTAGTTGTCTGCGGCTATGAATGAGCTGATTTCGGAAGAAATTGAGAAGCTGTAGAGACACATTTTGAGGGAAAGAATAAATTGTTCAAAACAAAATTTGTCCATCATTTGTGTGCGCTGTGAAGCGCTAGCTGCTCTCAAGGGTCTGGGCCTTCCGTCCGACTTGCCATAAATTACATGATTTGCTTTTTAAAAAAAGTGACTAAAATCACCTACACAATGAGGGTATAGCAATAAATATGAATGTTCCTTTTTTTGTTTTTTTTCTCTGGGAGAAAGTATAAAGTTGGTGTTTTTGCGATTAAAAAAATTTGTTTGTTCGTTTAAAAACACTTATGAATGTAATTATTCCATGTTAACTTATTTTCAGACGGTGGTAAATGTTCATGGTGTTTGTGTATACATTCCATTTATTTTGTTTTTTTAAGTTTTTTGCACATGTCCACGAGTGTGTGTACCTGCAAATGCCTAAACCTTTTTTTCCTGTAATTTCTGCCAGTACATTATTATACATTTTTTTTGGATTCTCTTAAATACAGTTTAAAAACTTTTGTATTGTTCAATTTACTGTAAAAAGTTTTTCGGCTATAAACTATAATATTTATAATGACGGAGGGGAAGTAAATTCGCACATCACTGGGTGTCTTCCTGCTTATTGTACAAACTTTTTTTTTGGAGTAAGTAAGTACGTTAAGTTTTGTTGTCTGTAAAATATACAGGTTTTGTGTGTGTATATAGCATGTGATGTTTTTAGCAGTATAGCAGTGTTCTTAACAACAGGCATAGATTTAGGACATAATTTTTTGTTTTTTTTTAAATAGAGCTGGTTTTTTTATAACATGTGCTAAAACTTCTGGACACAATCATCTCAGGCCTTTTCCTATTTATGCATTTTTTTCATGTATGCAACAATAATAATTTTTTTTTGAAAAGTCACAATTTCTTGTTTTTTTTAAATCTATTCGATTGTGTAACTGTTACTTTCTTGGCGGTTTTGCAAAAAATTTATCCTTGTTCAGCCGGTCATTATTATAGTAATTATTATTATTCTTGTTTCCAGTTAATATGTGTATGTAGAAGAAGATTCGTTGTTTACTTTTTATTATGTGGTGAGTTTATTATGATTATTATTAGTAAATAATATTTTTACTTAGCCCTTGGTTTTTCCTTCTTGTTTGGTACAGTATTATAGAGTTAAATATTTTACTGACTTATCCTAAAAAGCATGCTTAAATCTTAGCTAAAATATTACAGCAAGTGGTTTATCACAAATCATAACAATAAATAAATAATACCAATACATTTGCTATTGTTGTATATCATTTTACAAATGTCAGTCAAATCGCATGTATGTTTTTTTAAACTTTATTTTATTTTTAGCAGGACAATTACTAGCATTCAAAAGTACCTTTTTTGTTCTGGAGTAATTTATGTATATGTAAGTTTAGTTAGAAAAAATTTAGCTATGACTAATTAGGCAGGCGAACGCAATATGCTGTTTTTTTATTTATATGTACGTATGTACGTTTTAGTATAAGTGCGTCATGTACAAATGATTCCTCAAATCTTTTTTTGGGGATCCAATTTTTTCTTGGTTTTTGTTTGTTTGTTACTATTATTGTATAGGACGAGCAAATGTTTTCGCAGGTAGATACGCTTTCACGTTTTAGAATAAAACAGGAGAATTAACAGATTTTCTACAATAATTTTAGGCAATACAACGTTTACTCCAAAATGAATTGAAATAAAAAGCGATAATCAATAAAAATGTACACAGGTTTTTGCCATAATTGTAACTTTGGTTTGTCCGAAAAAAAAAAGCATATATTTATTTGTTGCAATGGGGCAGTGGGAGGAGATGTTCTTAAGTAACATTCCTCTTTGATTGACAATAACTTATATTCTTCGCTCAAGGAAATTGTATGTATACCGTCACCCATAAACAGGGTCCACTCTTTTTTTAAATTTTAAGGAACAGCAATGTGCAAATTTAAACAAAAGTATTACCAAAATATAGCCAAGAGAAAAGGAAATTACCTGAATACGCAAATATATGCTGTGACCACTGACCTCCCGTACCAACCCTTTCCATGAAAACCACCCATCTTTAACATTAGGGGTGTACCCCTAATTTAACATTAGGGCCTATACCCCTAATGTTAAAGATGGGTGGTTTTCACAGAAACGGTTAGTACGGGAGGTCAGGGGTCACAGCAGTACATTTGCATGTTTAGGGCAATTACTTTTTCTCTTGGCTATATTTTGATGATACTTTTATTTTAAATTTGTACAATGCCCTTCCTTAAAATTCAAAAAAAGGAATCATATTTATAGGCCACGAGGTATAACACCACTTGACCTTTACCGGCAATACAGACGAAATAATAAAAACAAAACGGTCGGCGGGAGCAGGTGTCTGTCACATGAAGACGAAACGTGTTTGTAAACAAAACAAGTGTTAGCATCACATTTTTTTTGGAATAATGAACCAAAAGGCCAAGTTTTCCTTCTCAGATTTTGCGTTCTAGATCATAATTTATCATTTATCAGCATTTAGTTACATTACTTTTTGCTTATAAATAAATTTTTCTACGACTGTTTTAAACAGCATATGGAACATCGTACAAGAAAAAATCTCCTGAGTCCGTTCAAAGATTTGCCATATCGTACAAACAGAAGGAAAAGAAAGAGGATAATTCTGTCTTTAACTGATTGAACAATTTGTTTTTTCCTCATTACTAACATCATTCAATAAACTGACGAGAGTAATTTAAACAATTCCTCAACAAAATCTTCAAATTCGGATTTATTAAATTATTACAGACAGTTTTAAGCATGATTCAGAGGATTTATTTAATAAGGTAATAATCAATACAATTAACTTGCTTCTTGCTTATGTTCTTCTCATGTCGCTGGTATTGATGATGATGATTTCTTGGAAAACTGCAAAACTGACGTGCGGGCATAGTTGGGTTATTACATGCATTCAATTTCTTCTTTCTTCCATAACTTCGTAATTAATTTTCTTGGTTTTATTCTTCACTTCGTATGATCATCTTTGATCCAGGTTTACTTTTGTGATTTCATCGGTTGCAACTATTATTTGTTTTTTTTTTTTTACATAAAATGTATTACATATTTTAACAGGTAAATTTATTATTTGGGTGTGTCACGTGATATAATATGTAGATTTAATATCATATTAAAATTTTGATTCGGAAACCGTGGAAGTTTTTCAAATATTTTGTTTTGTTGCAAATACATAGCAAAAGTAAAGTACAATAAAAATGGTAATCATATTGTAGTAGAACAATGTATGTAGGAGCAAAATCGTTTTTTCTTCTCATTTCGGTTTCCAGGATACATTTTTGATGCCGTGGAAACTTCGTTTCAATGAGTCACCATCCGCCCATTCTGCATTTAAGTACTCGTCGTCGTCATCGTCGTTCTCTGTCAGCCTCTGTTCATTATTATTGATTTGTCCACCACGACCACACGGCACCGTCAATCGTCCCAAAAAAATGTTAGTGAAAGTTGTTGTCCGTGACATGATGATGGAGAAAATGGTGATATCATCCGTTGATTCCGAGCACAGGGATACAAGAATCCACAGTGTGAGCGGGAGCGAGAGAGGGAGGCCCGCACCGCATGTGTTACATTTTGTTCATTTGAACCCAACGCAGCAGGATTTCAATTCCAGTAATTAAAGATGTGGGATACATCACCGATCAACCACAAAGTCCATCAGAGGATAGGATACGAGGCAAATCGGCATGGGATGATCCATTCAGTGGAGAAAGCAAATTTGGTTGAGGAGGAAACATCCATAGCAAGCGATGAGATCATGGTTACAATCATGAACCCCAGGATTTTTTTTCATTAGCACCACACACACAATTGAAGACACATGGAAAACACAACGAAAGACAAAAACACATTAGTTTCCTCAATAATTTTCAATAATCAGATTGCAAAATGTGGCGCAAACTACAAGCAAGCATTTGCCAACGTCCACAGTTCAAGCATTCGCCGAAACTTCTATTTGAGCGCGGCTGGTGACGGAAGCAAAAATATCAAAATGATGCAAAAGCATTGAATGCCAACACGGATATGCTTCTATACGTATAGCTACAACTGCATGCATTGATTTAATTAAAAACCTAAAAATAGTATAACAAATGGAATTGATTTGTGTTTTTCCGAGGCAAAAATCTTTTCTGTTCCCACACACACAAATGTGATAAACCCCGCTGAACCCTTAGAAATGGCTCCAAAAAGTTACATTTTACTCGCTATTCTAACAGGGAATACAGCAATACAAATTGTACAAGGGCAAAGCAATTCTTTTCCGTTCCTGCCTTTAGAATTTACTACCAGAAGTTTCATCTCACCCATGAAATTGAATAGGGTTATTCTCTAATCTTTAAAAAAAACTGATTGTATTACCTAAAAGGTCTGGTATATATGGTCATTATTGACACAATAACTGACAGAAATTCATAAAAAACAGGATAATAAAGCAAGTCATCATACGGCCAATAAGAGAATAGAGCAATTGTTTTTTGTAGGAACAAGATTGGCTACCAATAAAAAGAAAGGGTAATCGCGGAAATGGTGAGTCAAGACTCCGACACACACAGAAAAACTTTTTCAGGTAAAACCAGCAAAGGATTTGAGATGTTTCGTGACCGTGTAAGAAATGTTTCTCATGGGTAAACCTTTCTCCTCCCTACCCTCCGCCTCAGTGACACTCCCCGATTCCGCCCCCCCCCACCGAAAAAAAAACTTTGCACACACTCCCCGCAGTAAAGACCAAAAAAGGAGCGGCGGCAGCGGTAGCATCAGGAGTAGCAATAGGCACAATAACAACAAGAAGAGCAAGAGCACAAAAAAAAGGAGCAAACTGAAACTGTCAAATTCTCGGATAAACTCTAATATCTGGAATGTCATAAAGAAAAACTTTCCCATCCTTTTGCTCTCCCTGCAATATAATGATAATAATCATCATCATAACCTTCCCTCCTACCTTCTTCGTCTTTCACTCTCTTCCGCTCGCACACAAGAAGCAAAAAAAAGGGGGGAAAACATAGCCACGACGATGCCGAAGTTCACAAACACGAACACATATATTTTAGTACGTAAATGTATAGGGTAGCTTGCATGTAAGGAAACGAGCGAGCTAAAAAGAAAAAAAATAAAGACGGGAAAAAATACTGCTTTCCCCCTTTTCGACATCAGCCCTGTGTAACTGTTTTCCTTTCGTCGTACACGAATGTGTGATCGAATCGGCTAATCGGAAGCTAAGAAAAAGTAGGAAATTGTATCATGCAGAACTCTATACATGAGAAAGTAAAACAAAATGCGACATCCAACACATGCACCGTGTCTCGACAAGCCCTCACAAAAACTCCTTCGACCTTAAACTTTATACTAATTTGTCCCGCCAACAAAGTCTCTAATAAGTCTTTAAACGTTTCTTGATTAAAATTATGCACAATCTGCTTTATTAGACTATAAGAAAAAAAAGCACGAACAATAGCTCAGCTTGTTGTAAAGCCTTAGAGTTACACAGTCTAAAAAAAGGGACACTGCACTGTCCTTGCGGTAGTCGCATAGTTCGTAACAAGAAGTTAAGCTAACGAAGTTAAAATGCGCGATCAGCGGACCTCAAAAACTTAGGTTAGCATAGCGGATCCAGCAAAAAAAAAAAAACAAGTGGAAAGTTGAGGGACAAATAAAGCAGATTGTAAAAGCCCAGTGATTACACATTAAGACATGACCATGTTCAAAATGTCTATACATAACAGGAGGGGACGAAAAAGCCCAAGGAGCATAGGGAACATACCATACTGTCTAACTTTCTCTCGTCTTTCTCCTTGTGCCAATCCAGACGTTTACAGAGAACATGAGAAATGATTATGCAGTCTTTCCTTAATACTCCTTTACTACAATGCAGTGCTAAGTTAAAACTCAATGAACTGCCGTTACTTTCCCGTGCATTGTTATTACTACTACTGCTTTCCCCTCAATGCATATATATGTCCGTGTATATACGTATACATCTACACACATACTGCAGCCACTGTACTATTGATACAGCCACAAAGTAGTCAATACCGCACAGCTATTTTCATACAAAGTATAAAACTCTTCCTTTCTCCTCCTCTCTTTCTTTCTTTCTTTCTTTTTTTACTCCTTTCTCCCTCGCATACACACACACACACACAAACTCACACTCACTCACGGAGCTTTTCATATGTCTCACGTGAAAAGGTAGGCTTGTACACATAGTGGGAAACTATGGTCAATTTACCTTTACTTTCCCCTCTCTCTTTCTGTGCACATTGTGAAAGCAATAACGGCCAACTCCTATTTGAATACTTGATTCTCCCATTGCTCCTATTATGATGAGCATAGGTGTATACAAAGAGAGAGACAGAGAGGGGGAGAGAGAAAGAGAGAGAGTCAAAGAAAGGGAGACAAGAACGCAGAGAAAGAGAGGCAAAGAAGGAGAGAGTGAAAAAGGGATACAGTCAAACAACGAGAGAGAGAGAGAGAGAGAGAGGGAGAAAGACATAGAAGGAGAGAGACAGCGAAAAAAAGACAGAAGGAGAGACGGAGAGAGACTGTGTGGAAAGACTAGGATATACGTACAGGAAGAAAAGAGAGCGAAGTTGGGTATAAAATCTCGTTTTTTGGGAACCCTAGAAGGCTCCACTGAATGGCGCATATGTATATCTATGGCGGAGAGTGGTGTATGTATATAGAAGGGGAAAAAACGTACTGGAAGGGGAGGAGGGGGAAAGCACAAGAAAATATTTTTGGTTAAGGTAGGGTATTAATCGTCTTAAACATGTTCTCCCCCTCTGTACAATTTTTTTTACGACACACATGCAACATACGTAGGAGGTGAAAGCAAGGAGGCAAGACAAGAATGAAAAGGAAAGAAAGAAAGAAAAGGAAAGAAAGAGAGGATGCAAGATAGAAAGCAAGAGAGAAATACGGAGGCAAGTCCCCGAGTAAGTATATAGTTGTACATAGAAAAGTTACACCCTGCATACCCTTTCTTCTCCTCATCCTTTATATAGTGTGTCTCTTTCACTCTCTCTCTCCCTCTCCCTCCGTTCTCGCTCATTCTCTATCCCTCTCCGTGCCATATTCTCTGTTCCAGTGGTAGATACCCCCTCCCGTAATACCATTACACACATACCCTCAGCATATACGCAGTGAATCGATTTGATCCGTTTCGCAAGCTCCCGCATTCACATTCCCATTTCGCATTCATGCAAGCTACACATTCTGTACAATAATTCTACATAAAAGTAGCCTACACTTTCGCCCCTTTTTAATACTCGCATGTTTCTGGACTAAGACTTGGCTCTAGCATGGGCTCCTAGTCCCCTAGTACTTGTTCCACCACCACTTTTTTTTAAAAGAACAAGGAGCAAAACTAGCAATGGAGCTCTAACGCGACGTTTTCCCTCCACTTTCATACTAGGAGAATAGAAAAAAAAAGTTTCAGAAAGAAAGAAAGAGGGTGAGAGTGAGGGAGAAAGAGAGTGAGCAATGTAAGGGAAAAGTGAAAGAAAAGACTTGGTACATTGTACATACACAACAACAGGAGTACTAACACTAGCCGTATCAGCAATAGAGCTTTGGGGCGTACTTATAACATCTGCATGAAGAAAAATTCCCGTGAAAACTACTATTAAAGGCACACTTTATAAAAGATACTGTAGCCCCCAACGTACATACATACTCACAGACACACACAACCGGAGAAAAAAAAGGGAGAGAAAGAAAAAATATGCAGTACTTTAAATATCACACATCTCTCACAATACTTCACCACCCGACCTTTCTCTAAACACTTGAGTCAGAAATTATTATATGGACGGGAGAAAGCGGAAAAATATTTAGTCACATTTTCAAATATTTTCGTCTGCACGCCTTATTCTCCCATCATTCTGCCAACAATTTTTTTTCTTCCTTCCTTTCCCTTCCCCTCTCACTCCCTTTTCTTTCTCCATACAAACCCCTCCAACAGATACAATCTTGGAAAGCGACAATCTTACACACAAGTATTGAAAGCAGTTTTATTGACAAGTCAAAGGAGATATAAAAAAGAAGAGAGAAGGCAAAGAGGAAATAAAGAGAGAGAAAAAGGTCTGGAATTTGTACTCATTCTAACAGTTAACGACTACTGTCATCAATAAAAATACGTCCTTAATTTAATTTTAACTTTACTAGTCCTACAAATACTACACCATAC
The DNA here is from genome assembly GCA_034698585.1 of Disparrhopalites patrizii. NCBI lineage: Eukaryota > Metazoa > Arthropoda > Collembola > Symphypleona > Sminthuridae > Disparrhopalites > Disparrhopalites patrizii. Next base: position 5,030 of record JAQGBT010003403.1, on the reverse strand, counting down.
GAACCGTGTCGGACTGGTGAAAAAAAAAACCACGGAAATATTTACCCTTTACTTACTCCGTTCATGCCAGTATGTACGAGTCGTATAATGCAGTGGCGTTTTCACTTGTCTATATATATATACTGTGCAGAAAAGTCTGGAGCAATGCAGCGTATACAAGGGAGAGGCCTTCATATAAACTCGCGTGTGGCCATATCAAATAAGTGCAAGTAAAATATTTTCAGATCTAAGCATCCGAGAGTTTGCAGAAAGTACGTAACAAGGGTATGTGTACTGGAGGAGGAGAAAGAGAAAGAGAGAGAAAGAGAAAGAAAGATAGACAGAGAGAAAGAGACAGAGAGAGAGAAATAATGGAGAGACGGAGATCTGGACTAAAACCTGCACTTGAGCATGTAATCACCCACAATGCATTATGACAATGCTAAACTAATGTGATGTCGGTGGACGATTGCAATGCCATTCAGCATTAACTCATTCCGCCCCCCCCCCCAAAAAAAAATCCTCGGCAGCGTCGGTGTGAGAAAACAGAAAAAAAAAGTCTCCAGGCTAGTAGCCAAGTTAGTGGCAGTGACTTTTCTACTTCTATTAAATAACCACAACTTGTTCCTTTCCCTCGTTTTCCCCGTCTAATGCGAGTGGATTATTAGAAGGAAAACGTTGGATAAAAAAAATTCTAAAAGAAATTATCTCTTCCACCGGGAGTCACATTTATTTTGACTAAAATGGGAGGTTAAAAAAAAAGGGGTGAGAAAAATTATAGGAAGAGCAAGTGAAAAATGTCTGACAATTTCTTCTTCCTCCTATTGTGCCCTAGCACTCATACGTCGGCTTTGACCAGGGTCATTCGAACCTAATGATAACCCAACTTGTAATGACGGTTGTCTCGGTCGTAAAAAAGGATGCAAATCACCACTATTTTCCAAGAATTATATGTTCCCAAACATTATACGTTCCTCAATGTGTAACTCCCTTTTGTTATGTACAACTTGGCATCTGTAACCTTGTGCTAAATGCCAAAATATTATTTTTTTTCCTCCTCAAATGTTGAAATGCTCATCGTCAATACGGAGGAAGGCCTCCTCAAAATGCTTGTACCAAATGTATATGACCTTGCTTTATTAACGTTATCCGTAGCTACTAACCCTTTTGGTCGGCCATAATGTTTCCTATAAAGAATTTGGGGAATTTCCCTTTTAAAATACTTTTAAAATACTCCGAAATGGCTCTTCGCATCGTTCTTCAATTCTTTGGTCATCCGTAAAATAAAAAAAAAATGGAACAAAAGAGAAGCCACCCCCATCTGACATTTAGGACTGTTTAAGCAGAATCAAGAGCAAAGCCTGCGGTGGACGTCCAAAATGAAAAGAATTGTATTTTTTGAGATGCTCACGCACCTCAGGATTATTTTTGGGTGCAATGTCATGTACAAAATTTTTGAACACTTTGTCCCATCAAAAAGAATTCTGCCTCCACTTCCCTCCTGCGGGAGCTTAAAGAAGAAAAAAAAAGTGTACAAGAGCCTTTTATTTCCCCTTCCCCCCAACCCTTTATCTCTTCTGCACTTCCTCGTCGTCATCCTCTTTTTCTCCTCCTCCTCCAACCCTTTGACGAGGGAAGTAATACAGTTACATAAAAGTTGGCAAGAGAAAAACTGTCACGTGTATGCACAACCTTGGGGATGAACATGCTTTTTTCCTTCGTATGTATACGAATACATTAGTGGGAGCTTTTCAATTGAAAAATATCAAATGAAAAGAGGGAAGATGGGAAGAAGTGTGGATGAAAGAAGAAGAAGAAGAAAAAAAAGGATGAAGGAAAAGAAAAGTTGGAAGTTTTGCAGTGGTTTTTCATGCTTAGGCAGGACAGTCAAGTGGCTGAAAGTGGACATTACTCATGGTGGACAGACGGAGGGTGGCAGACAGGGCAGACATGAAGTTGGCGTTACATGTGATTTTTTTCTTCCTTTTTACTATTTGGAATCTCAACAAAAGAAATCCTTTCTACCTCCCACGAATATCCACCTCACATTTTAACTTCAATCCATTATATGTCTAACTACACATTAACTTGATAATTGCATTCCATGACTTCTATTTATCTACAATTAAAATCTTTACTACAATTTTTATATCAATCTTCACCCTTTCTCTCCATCCTTCCTTTCCCATTTTTCTTCTCTGGTTTCCCTTTCTGCCATTTGTCCTCACTCTCCTTCTCTTTTATCTTTCTCTCTCTTTCTCTTTCTCTCTCTTTCTCTCTCTTTCTCTCTCTTTCTCTCTTTTTCTCTCTCTTTCGCTCTCTTTCTCTCTCTTTCTCTCTCTTTCTCTCTGTCTTGATCCCTCTCTCTCTCTCTCACCCTTTCTCTCTCTCTTTCTCTTTTTCTCTCTCACGTTCTCTCTCTCTATGTCCTTATATTATTGGTATTTTCATGTCAATCAATAAATTGAGTACTTGCAATTAAAAAAAAATCCTTGCCTATTGACAAATGAAAAAGTATGTGATTCTTCTATTCAAGTTACAAGCTCCGACGATGAGCAATTCAATCACATTGGAACGTACATAAAAGTTTTTTTTTTTTTTTTGATCGCCAAAATAAAAATGGTTTGTGCTCAAGTCTTTTAAGACACAAAAAGTGTGTATGAACATAAACAAGAATTCCTTCACATGGAAACGTCTTTTCAACTCACTCCTCGTCACATTTTAAGTATAAAAGGTTTCATCCACCACACTTATTAGCAATGTAAAGGGAAATGAAAAAAAGAAAGAAAAACGAAAGGTTTTTATGGACCAATTTTGCAATAAAAAGGGGAGAGGATAAAAAAGTGTTTTTGAGCATAGCGACAAAAAAAATGAACGTCCGAGTATGTGTACGCATAAACTAAATTAGTTTAAGCCTCAAGTCTTAATTGACATTTAGTGCTGGGATTGTTATTTTATTGGTATTAAAAATCAAGGGAAAATTTCCCCCCATCTCACATCTATCGGTGTGGAACCAGAAAGGAATGGGAAAAAAATGATCACAAAACTGGAATTATATAGTTGAGCTTAACAAAAGTGAAAGAACGAGAATGAGAGAGAGAGAGAAAGAGGAGAAAAACTTGAAACATTTTCTCCTCACCAGATAATGAAGGTCAAAAAAGCATGGAGGAGTGAGTGTGAGTAACAAATTGACGAGATATTAAACGAAATTTATAATGTAAGGCGCGTGTATAGGTAAATACTTCACATGAAGCCTTGTGCTTATAATTCCAAAACGAAATAATAATAAAAAAAAATGAAATAAAACTTTTTTTTCCTCCCTCCAAAAAGGAATGTACAGGAGAAACTGGCATAAGACTCTTAATGATAATAATAAGACAGCATACCTCCTTCGATTGTGCTATTGTTTTTACGGATGAAGGAGAGGGGGAAAAAAAAAGGTTCATGTAACTTATCAAATGAAGGAGAAGGATGGGGGAAAAAACATATTTATTGGACGCATTAAGACGAGTGTGCAATCTACAGGAGATCATCAAAAGTGTGAACATCAAGTGTACTCTTCCAATCTTCAAAGGTGTATAAAGGAAAAGAAAGAAAGAGAGAGAGAAAAAAAAGACTAAAAAAAAAAGGGGTGAGAATAATAAGAAAACTTGTAGGACGGATGCCTCTGAGGACATCAAAAAACTACCTTCTCTCCCCTTGCACTTGTCTCCACTATTATTATTATTAGTTCTGATTAAAAACCTCCATGTTTCCTCTCAAGTCAAGCTAATAATATTTCCTTCTTCCAACTCTTTCTTCCCACCTCCGTCTCTGCCTCGGAAAAATGTATTACGAAGCCGTGAATCCGTCTCTTTCAGTGACCACAAATGAAAGTAAATGCGAACCTTCAGTGTTCATTCTTGTCACAAAGAGCAGCTTTCCCGTATGTAATGCTAACGTCGTCTAGGCACATCCATTCTTATTATTCTTATTATTACTCCTTTATGACGAGCAAGTATTACAAATGTTACAGTGTGAACGTGTATATGCAGTATATCTGCAATGAAATTCGTAAAATAGCAAGATCCAGATCCAAGATACCAAGTATATAGTAGGAAAGAGGTGCTTAGTGAGAGATTTGGAAGAGAAAGGGCTTGTGATCTTTTTTTTTTCTTTTTAGTATTCCTACATGTCAAGTGCCAGGAATCAGATACAATAGCTCACCGTTTAGAACTCAGCCAGTTCATTGTTACTAAATTTGCCACACCCCGGAGGGTTTATTTGCTGAATTCATTTCAACGTTCATCCCATCCTCGTCTACCGCAGATGAAGTCAACCTCCTACTGCCTCAGCTGAGCATGAACATCGCCGATTCACACAAGTCATCAGAGAGAGAGAAAAAAAAAGGAAGAAGAAGAGCAAAAGAGAGAGAGAGATGGAGAACTATAATAGAGAAATAGAGAACTAACATGAAAAAGATCAAGGAGTCCGAAGAAGGAAAAGTACAAGGAAGGGTAGAGAGAGAACATTGCAAAAAAAAGGGGGAAAGAAATGAAATCAGAAATAAAAGTGTAACTATGTTGCAGGTGGTAATTACACGCATACATAAATACATTTAAGAGACAGAGAGAGAGGGGGGAAAAAAACGTTCGAGCAAAGTTCAGAGCCAAAGGTTCAAATGGAGTGGAGAGTCATATAATCCTCCTCTTTCGCCTCCATAATTTTTTCACATTGTACGGATTTATGGAGTTATTATTATTATGACCACTGCCACCATTAACTTCGGAGGATCTTCGCAAAGGCAAGGGAGGAAATGGGAAAGAAAAGGAGGAAGGATAGTGAGCCAGAGACACATGAAAATACATGGTAACTCTTCACGGTAATAAAAAGGTTTCCCTGTCAAGAAAAACTGTTTCACAAGGTCTCCAAAGAGGTTTTGCAATATTCTTATATAGCTTGTCCTAATAGCGTCGAGAGGTGTTTATTTTATTATATGATCTTCCTCTCTCTCTCTCTTTCGCTCTCTCTCTCTTTCTCTCTCCCTCTCTCTCTCTTTCGCTCTCTCTCTC
>JAQGBT010003402.1:0-19753 GCA_034698585.1 Disparrhopalites patrizii | reverse complement strand
TAGCTTGGAACGTTTTAGAATAACGTTTTTTTAAGAATGGACTTGAACTCAAAAATGTTTGCATTCCGACGAAAATATGTATATGTATTGTCACGTGGATTTTGCCTTCTGTGTAGACATGCGTATAATAAAGATGTGGGTAGCACTAAAAAATGAGAGCCACTGACAGAGAGCCAAAGAGCTGGTGACTCATCGCATTGGGAGCAGAAAATAAAATTTTTGTGGGTGGGAAGCCTCCCAGAAAGTACCTAACAAAACTGTTTAGGCAACTTTCATGTACAACTGTACGTTTACATAGTATTTACGTACATAATATACACAATGGGACCGCCGCACTATAATGTATAATATGTATTGTGTTCAATATTTAAGCTTCGTTCTATTTTTAAATGTATGTATGTACGATGCTTATTCAGTATACAAAGGAAAATGTCGGGGGTCGTGGAATGTTAGAGGGGTCAGTCACATGCTTGGGATTAGTCATTTGCGTGCAAGAGCAAGAAAGCTATGCGGATTAGAAAGTCGATGCCGTGACTCATGCAGAGACGACAGACGACTAAAGACTTTTTGGGAGAAAATAAATTATCAGAGGCTCGGGGCTCTCGGGATTATGCTCTTTGTGCTTTGGAAAAGTGCCTACAAGGGGAGAGGAGGAAATTTTTTCTCACTTCACCTAGCCTATATAAACCTTTGAAAATGTATTCATTTTGTAAAACAAAATCTTGCTCTATAGTACGTCCATTTGTTAGTTTTATACACATTTTGCTTCGTATGCAATTTTACGAATACAAGCTCATCTATTCTAGTCAACTTTCCCCGGACGAATTTTTTGTCGTCACTTTCTTTCCTGGTGATCATTATAGTCACACTTAAATAGTGGGGAAATTCGTTTTCGGCTTTAATTTCCTCTCTTACTATGATTTGTAGGCGAGATAATTCTTGTAAGTGTAATAAATTCTGGGATTTAGACAACTATTGTCTGAGAGCAAAATTTTGCTGAGTAGACAAATTTTGTTATGTAGACAAATTTTGTTAGGGAGAAAAGTTTTGTTAAGTAGACAAATTTTGTTAGGTAGACAAAATTTATAGCATAAGTAAAAAGGCGCAGGGATGGAGTCAGCCACGCCCACAAAGGAAAAGGGACTTTGCCTGGTTTGTTTGAAGAAATTCCCGAAAGAGGACACCTTGCTCCGGCACGTGCGGCGGGTCCATTTGAAGGAGAAGCGCTTCCAGTGCAAAAAGTGTCCTTACGCCTCTTTTGACCGGCAGTCCCTAAAATACCATGAAAGCATTCATACCGGAGAAAAGCCTTACAAGTGCCTCCATTGCCCCCATCAATACGCCTCCTACTCCGGATTGTACCTTCACTCCAAGAGACATCACGCCACCCTGCCAAGTCAGCCAATCAAGGCCCACCGTCAAAATTGCTTCCTGTGCCAATTCACCTGCGTCAGTGAGGAGGAATTGAAGGAGCACATTCGTTGTCATGGGGGCAATGGGGCATTCAAGTGCAAGTTGTGTTCGTTCAGAAGCCATTATAAGGAGCCTCTCCAGCGGCACGTCAAGTCTTCCCATGCGACTCAGGATGGCTGGGAGGATTCAACTAAGGACTTGGAGGTCGTGGGATTTGAATGCGAATTGTGCCTGTATCGTTCCTTGACCTTAAAGGAAGCCTCCAATCATGCTCTTACAGCACACAAGCCCACCCAGTCCGGGTCAGAATCTCCGAAGGAGGATTCCGCATTCGTGGGAGGAGCTTCAAAGGTCTGGAAGAAAATCAGATACAGCTGTGACATCTGTCCCTTCAGTAGCCGGAAGTGGAAGAAGCTCTTGGATCACCATCGGGTTCATACGGGTGAGAAACCCTACCGGTGTCTCCACTGTCCCTTTTTGGCTAGGACGAAGACTCTACTTAAAATCCATGCACGGAAAACCCATCGAGGGGAGTGGAAAAAGACTGACAAAATTGATCCTTTAAAACGGGGAGCTACTCAACCTGAAGGAATCCTTGCCACAACTGGGACGACGGGGAAAGCTTCAAATGACATCACTGTCCCTTCGTTGGAAGGTATAGCATCAGGTTGAGGGAGCTTCCTGGATTTCTAGACTGATTTCGACTGAAATATTGAAAATGCGGAGACGAATTGTCTTTCCGAATGCAATTTATTTAGGCTGTAAGCTTTACCGTGTTATGAATAAATTCAAGAGTAAAACAACGAAACAACTTTTGCGTTATTTTTTCTTACTAATTCCATAATATAATTCATCTTTATATTGCGGGTTGGCACACATCCCACCAACACGCATGCATATGTATGTATGTAATTATTGTAAAAATATGACATATGAGGGAAAACCCAAATTTTTAATTTTTTTGAGAAATTTATTAAGTATACATAATAATGCAATTTTGACGTAATTTCCAGAAGGTAAGTAAATGTTAATTCTCCAGCGAAAAAATTCATGTCCGAATTTTTCGGTCAAACGTCGTCAGATAATCCTCAAAATGTTGCGCTGATCCTCGTGGGACAGCGCTCCATCTTTTACTTTTTCGCCGTTTGGGCTGTGCTACAGCCGCTAATCATTGGATTTTTACGGAATTCGTCGAGGCCACGTAAAACGGCTTGATCTTAATCAATTTTTTTGATCAAGATAAAAATCCGCCTTTCGCCGTTCAGGCTATAGTATACAGCCACTAAGAATTCGAATTTTCATGAAAGTCGACGAGAACATGTTAAATCAAAGTGTCTAGACCCATTTTTTCTTAATTTTCGCCTTTGTTCGCCAAATAATTGACCAGCAACTATATTTTTCAATACCATGGAATATTTAGTCAGTTTCTGGCGAATGAAAGCGAAAATTGAGAAAATAAAAACAATAATCTGGACAATTTAGTTTTACATTTTCTCGCCGAATTTCACGAAAATCCAATTCTTTGTGGCCGCACGCTAACCTAAACGGCGAAACATTTTAAAATGCTTAGGTGTCCTTCAGGTATTTAAGGAGTGATGGAATAACAATACAGTGGAAACAATTATTATGTATTCTATATACCATGTGCTGCAAATTTCATGACGTTATGGAGAACATGCTGTTATAAGGGGTGCTGTTATGAAGAGACTCCACTATATTATGATTTCCTACGCTAACGGCAACGATTGTAGAAACATTAGGCTGTATGCATTCTTATGGCAGAATTTGGAGGGTGTCAGTTGAGCAATTCAAAGGGCGCCAAACTCATATACTTGCATCTACATACAATTATTAGTTTGCTGCTCTAAAGTAAAATTAATGCTACTAAACATTTATTTAACTATTGTTAATTCCAACAATTACCAGAAGTTAATAACTTAATTAATAGTATATAAATAATAGTCACCATACAATGGTGTTTCTGTGTGCCATCGCAGAGTGCAAAAATAATCAAAAGTCAAAAATTGATCTCGGTAAGGATTTACTTTTTCATCGATTTCCAAAACAATCAGCAACAGTAAAACAATCGCCTTTGCATTGCAGGCGGAAGGATACAGTAAACCATAAGAGTGGAGCAATCTGCTCCGATCATTTTCGTGAATGTGATTATGAATTGAATTTGGAAGATGAGTTATTAGGGCTGCCACTACTAAGATCTTGCTACCGGAAGCAGTTCCAACTGTGTTTTTATTTCGAAAATGTCAAGTAGATTCTGATCGAGAAAAACGAGTTCAGGTTCGGCAAAGGAAGCATGCGGTAGAAGAATTACTAAGTGATTGCATTATAAGCGAGAAAGAGAATACATCAGCAAGAGAAGATTAAAAATCTTGAATACATTGTAGCGAAACAACGGACGGAGATTTTATGGCTTAACAATCTCATGCATGAAATGAAAGTTAAATCAAAATTAAAAGGCAGAAGCGGAGTCACTCAACGTTTGCTTACCGATGCCCACTTCAAGCGTAAAAACGGACAGAAAACGGTGAATTGGAGTCCACACGACGTAAAATCGGCAATGGCTATCCGTAGTGTGGGATTGAAGGCTTACAAAACCATGAAAAAGACTATTCCATTTCCCCTCGCTGCCGTGAGCACTCTCACTAAGTGGGCAAGTAAATGCAATTGTCCAGAAGGATTATTGACCGATGTACTTCAAGCTTTGTCAAAAATTACGCAGTCAATGGACGAATTGTCACTAATATCGATCCTGTCATTTGATGAAATGTCTCTCGACTCTAAAAATATACTGGATCCGGTCTTTCTCAAAGTAACCTCGCGTTCCAAAGCGCAAGTGCTATGTTGCTCTGTCTGTGTAGCAACTGGAAACAGCCAGTTTTTTTATGGGTTCAATTGCAACATGATTACCGTGTTACTGAATCAAATTATTACAGCTTGCGAAAACGTTAGATTTACAATCTGTGGAATTGTATGTGATTTAGCAGCAGAAAACCTGTCATTTTTAAACAACGTGAACATCAATGTAGAAAATGTGTCGTTCCAAATCCAATCGACGCAACACGAAACGTGTACATATTACCAGATGTTACCCACTGCTTGAAGAACATCCGAAACCATATTCGTGATCAAGGAATTGTGTTGCAAGGTGGTAGCGTTATTGACAAATCCTTAATTTTTAATGTAATATATAAAAGTGGCGACGAACTTAAACTATGTCCGAAAATATCTCTTTCTAATCTTGACATTCAGGGAGCAGAGCAAATGCACGTGAGACCCGCGGCGCAGCTTTTGTCACATACTATAGCAGCTTTGGCGTGGAAGTGCTACCCGAACAATAAAAGTTACGGGAATTTTTTCGAAACAATTAATAATGGCTTCGATGTGCTCAATTCGCGTTGTCCCAAATTTCCAACAAACAATTACAAATCCGGATTTGGATTATTTTATGAGGACCAATTACAGGCTTTAGAAGATTTAATGAATCTTACGAAAACAGCGCGGTTTACAACAAATAGATGTACTGTCAAAACTGGCATGCTGCCCTGTCAAACCGGCTTTATAATATCGATTACCTAATTGCAAAAAAGTTTCAATGAATTAAAATGAAATAACAACCTAACTTTCATTCTCACCCTCCGATTAAACCAGAACAGCTTAGAGAATTTTTTCTCCGTCATGCGGTGCTTTGGGGGACCAAACGCTCACCTTAATGCTGTATAATTCAGATACCGGCTTCGTTTAGTGATACTAGGGTCGCAAATTAAAGTTCCGCACGGTAGCAATGTTGATAGATGGGAGAATTCGGATTCTTATGTTGCATCTGCATTGCTCAGCGCGTCAAAACAGACTAACATAGAATCAATGAATGAAGCCATCGAGGCCGAAGTAGTAGCTAATCTCCATGAAAAAGTAAGCGTAAATAGGTGTAAATATTCGTGTAATGTACTCATTTGGTTTTATAGTTATTTTTGTTCTGCCTTTATTTACGCTTACTTTTTCATGATTCATGCACCGGTAAATTCTAGTAGCAGCAAGTTTAGCAGTGTTGAGCTTGACTCATTAAGATATCTGGCTGAGCATATAGCTTATAAATTAGGCAAAAAGGGAGGTGAGATTTCTGGAGTACATTCCAAAAATTTACAATATTTGGTGCTTATCGGGCAGGTAAATCTTTACCTTGGATTGAGCTATTATCCAAAGGGGGGCTGACGATTCCGAAAACACTCTATTAAAAAATACACACATAATGGAAAACGAATTTCGTAGTTTGTATCCTATTTATAAAAACAGCAATTATTGTGAGCTAAAATTATTTCATCACATATACGCAGACTCCATTGAGACATTGACGATAGACATTTAAGACTTTTCATTCGCACGAGGTTGAGCATAACTGTGCGTTTTATGAATGAAAAACAAAAATGCAAGTCCGTATAATTAATACTAAAAAATGTAGACAGTTCGTAAAAAGTAAAATGTTCAACACTGATAAGTAATTTAAATATTATGTGAATAAACGTGATTTGTGATTACGGGTGCAACTTAAAGAGTATATACCGTACACGTATACGTACATACCAATTCAATAAGGGGTAGCGTTTTGGCATTATTCACTCTGCGTCACATCCCAGTGCAGCTGGTCCCGCGGGAGAATAGAAACAACCTAATGTTTCTACAAGTGTTGGCTAACGGCTATCTTCTGACGAAGTTTGGCCGAAAAATTCCGACACGAGTGTTTTCTCTGGAGAATTGGAGTTTGCTTACTTAGAATTGGCCAGTTCAAATATGAAATAATTCATAATCAGTAATTGCATATATCAGAGTGCAATGAGGTCCCATGATGCGGCTATTTAACGTCTCTTTAAAGTCGTCCTTATAGCACAGCTACTTCTCACCGAAAAACCATCCAGACGATGAACTCAGAAGGTTATTTCATTGCGCCTATCCGGCTGTTCTCAGTGCTCACAATTACCATGAACGAAACCAAGAACAGTACTTCCGAACGTTTTTCAAGACGACTACTTCGACGTGTCCCTGAATACGATCCAAAATAATACGAAAAGGACTATGCGCATACACAGGCTATAACAGCATACGTCAGTACATGTAAAAATATACGTGCCTATTGTATATAGTTGAACGCTCGCATTTGGCAGCAGCACAAAATAACCATTTGGTACCTTTGTCCTTGCTGTGGAGTCAGTTCCTCTTTTATAAGCTCTGTCCCATGTACGTATAATCTGTATTCAGGCCCAATAATATGTATGTATAAGCATTTACTTGTATTTTAATATCGGATTTCATAGAGCGGTCAGGCTCACGCGGAGAGCAAAGAGCTTGTGCTCCAGCCCATTTGGAGAAGCATTCTCTGATAGCACGTGGGATAGGAAAGAGAGGGACACACAGAAAACTGGCTGAGGCCTCTCTGAAGTGCTTCAGCCTCCATCCAAGCTCCTTGGGTGCAGCTTCTGCCTTTCTAGTCATTATTACATGACTAATATTATTGTTACTATTTACTATATTACATATAACTGCCAAACGCGACAATTTTTCCTTCCGTTGTTTATCTCATTTACTATTAGCACTTCCTAATTTATTTAACCACGTTTATATAATTCTAAAGTATCTCTAGAGGCTGAAATTTGTCGTACAAATTTAGTACCGTAAATTTTGTTTTGAGAGTGGAAATGTGCATTGCTGCCCTTGCATATTTGTTTGAAGTGTTTAGTGCCAATTTAACGTTCCAAATGTGAATCCAAAAAATATTCGCTCCTACAAGCTGCATTGTGTGATGATTCCTCAAAATTTGTTTCACCTAAAGTGGCTAAAGTGTCCTGTTTTACTCCGTGAAAAACCATGGAGATCTACCACAATTGGGATGGGGAAGGAACAAGAGTCGGAGAAAGACACGTGTACAGCGTGATTCCAGACGTGACAAGCACTGCTCCTGGACAGCAAGAAGGTCCTCCTGAATGCCCGGTGAGAACAATTGACCCGGGAAAAAATGTTGTGGATAATACACTGACGCATTCGCCAACAATGGAAAACCTGGGGAAAGTCCGGAATTGTAATAGTGATTTGTGTTCCGGTAACGCGGAAGTAATAGAAATTATTCCGGAGAATCCCGCTTTGGAGGACTCTAATCAAAAGGGCCAAGTGGAATGGGAATCGGAGGACAGTGACTTGGAAATAATTTTGGACACTTGTCCTTCCCGGACAGCTCCACCGAAAGCAAGCGATATATTAAATCCTAAAGTCTTGGGATATTCTGCCGGGCCGTCGTTACGTGGAATTACCGGGGGTAATAGTGATAGTACAGTGGGTAATTTAGTACCCGGTAATGCCCCGGACAGTAAGGTGGGTAGCGCTGTCCAGAAAAGCATTTTGAATGGCACGAATCACGACGAGGACGATATACAAATAATTTACGACAATATTCTCACCATCAGTTTCAAGCAAGAAGAATTCCTAGCGGGCAGCAAAAGTTTCCTGGATGAACTCTTAAAGACTGCCACTGCGCTGACCTCGGAGCGTCCTAGTGCCAAAATCTCCTCTTCTGCCAGTAAAATTTCCGTGGAGAACGACAGAGATAAAAAACCTGTAACGATTCCTCCGGAAATGGTTCACGCCGGCAAAGTTGAAAAGGAAATGACTGACGAAGAAAATGTAGCTGGAGATGAAGAGCTGACAGTGATAATGAGTCCGTGGGAAAATATTGACGTGGATGATGATCACAAGTTGATATATCGCGCGGATGGAATTGTGAAAAGTGAGCCGGAAGTCCTGGGGGAATTGCCATACGAGTGTTCTATTTGCCTCCATCGCTCCGTCACCTTTGAAGAAGCTACAGCTCACACGAAAGTCCACGAGAGCCTTAAGATGTACACTTGCCTCCAGTGTCCTTTCTCCAGTTCGGTCCCCCAGGAGATGTTCGAGCATGTGCAAGGACATCGAAAAGGAGATTGTCCGCCCTCCAATCCCTCCCCGGAGTTGGGTCAGTGCCCAAAATGTGACTTTGGACCAGTGACTCGGGATGAACTGAAATCCCACTATTTGCAGGAGCACGTCTCTGCCGTCTCCGAGCAGAAGTTCTACCAGTGTCCGAAATGCTCCTTCAGTTCAAAGTGCCGACTTAGTTTCCACAAACACCGCCAAAGTCACATGAATTCCCATCAGTGTCCCTACTGTGAGTACACAGTCCCTTACCGGTACCTGCTGCGGGACCACATTAACACTCATACGGGCAGGACGCCTTATCACTGTCACTTTTGTGACTACAAAGGGAAGCACCGATCAGGTTTGCTTACCCATATGAGGAAAATACACGGGTGGAAAAGTAGTACTAAACGTGGAACTTATGCAGTAAACTCTAATACTTCTGGGGAGAATTCCATGACTTTTGGAGAAAATCATGGGACTGGTGGGAAAAATTCTAGGACTTCTGGAGAAAATTCCAACACTCTTGAGACAAATCGTAGAACTACTGGAGGAAATTCCATAACTTTGGGGAGACATCCTAGGACTTCTGGGAGACATTTCAGCACTTCTGGGAGAAATTTCAATACATTTGGGAGAAATCCTAGGACTTCTGGGAGAAATTTCAACACTCCTGGGATAAACCCTAGTTACCCCAGTATTTCTGGAGAAGCTTCCAACACTTGTGGAGGAAATACCAGCACTTCTGGGGAAATTTCCAGGACTCCTGAGAAAAACTCAAGGACTTCTGGGGAAAATTGGACGACTTCTGCGGAAAATTCCGGGACACGTAGCGAAAATCCCAGAACTTCTTTGAAGAATTCTAGGACTTCTGAGAAATATTCTAGGACTTCTGGGAAATTCTTAAGGACTTCTGGGGAAAACGCGTCGAGTAGACCCTTGCACATTGCGATTACTCACGCCGCCCTTAAGTGCAACCACTGTGCCCTCGCCTTCCTGACCAAGGCGGATCTCTTCTGGCACGTAACGAGAGTGCACGGGAAGGAAGATTATCCAGAAGATTCAACGGCGGACAAGAAATTTGTGCCGGGTCCAGCCCCTAAACGGAGGAGGCAGAAGGGAAGGAAGCCCGTTGTAACAATCTTCGAATGCGAGTCCTGCCCCTTCTCAACTACCCTCCGCCCCCTTTTTACTCGACACCGCTGGCGGCACAAGGGCGAAAAGCCGTTCGGCTGTCATTTGTGCTCTTTCCGGACATTGTACCCCAACAATCTGGCGGCGCACATCCGACGACACACAGGGGAAAGGCCGTTCCATTGTGATGTATGTGGGTCAGGCTTCTATAGCTCATCCAGCCTGTGCCATCACAGAAGAGCTCATGAGGATGCCGAGCGTCTATAGTGAAATACTTTACGCATTATGTACATATAGGAGCATACCAATACGAGAATTGAACTTAAAATATAGTAATAATTTTTTATAATACCTTATTCTGTATCAGCAGAATAAAAATGGATATGCATTTGAATTCCACGAGCAGTAGCTGTATAAAAAATGCCAGGAATCCGAAATACATATATGTATTTCTATATTTATACTGCCGTTGACTGTTGATTGTGTGAATAAAAGATGCTGCTAATGATTATTGTTGAATTCTGTAAGAGCGTACCTATTTTTATTTTATTCATTGCCGTATTTCCCGTTAAAGTCATAGATATGAAGCTAAACCATTTTACAGTATAATTTGCTATTATTTACAAAGTTTGTCAGAAAAAGTTACAAATAAATTCCTCATGAAAATATATTTAAAAATATTCATCAATATTTCAGCAAAAATGATTTCTAGGGTTTGAACCAACATAATTTTAAACATTTAAAAAAACATTTACCACAAAAATGTGTAATTACGTGCATTTAAATTTGTACAAAACTAATGCCCTTTGCACCAAAATAATATGCCCACAAATAAATGCAATTAAAATTTTAGAAAAATTCCATTACAATTCTTGGAAAAATAATTTCCATTAAAATTTTTAGAAAAATCATTTCCAATAAAATTCTTAGAAAAATAATTTCTATTAAAATTCTTAGAAAAATAATTTCTATTAAAATTCTTAGAAAAATAATTTCAACTAACAATTGTCCAAAAATAAGCTCTATTCAAATTCATTCAAATATAATTGTTTTCTCTCTACGTAATTGGTGATCACTTCCAAGCAATTTCCACATTATGACCATAGTGTTTATTTCCCTTTAAATAAATTTATTCCTTGCCATTCTTGCTTGAAAATTTTATAGTTATCATACACATTTCATTTTACGCTTTATGTATATTTATATACATGTGTGAATATGAACTGTCTGCAAAATCGTTTTACAGACAAGAGAAGGAACAATCTATTAGTAATTTTGAACTAGTTCCCGGCATTGTCTATTGTCAAATAATTAATTGGCAGCAATATAATATAATTGCAAGCGTTAATCAGACTTTTGCTGCAAAAACGTTATTCTTTGTCCATTTTTTATACGAGAAAATACACTTTATTCGAAGGAATGCCAGACTTCTGTGTCTAAAAGAGGAGTAAAAAATATCAGAAGGAAAAGGAAATTACTCTAATCGTATTCACATAAGTGCACATATGGATATAACATATTACATTTGTATGCATGTATGTTTGTAATGTATATTAAATGCCTATGAATTATGAGACTCAATGAAAGTCATTCCCCATTCCTTTCCTCTTTCCACATCTAATTTGTATTTGCTTACGTGTGAGCGGTCTTTGTAAAATGCCCAGACGATAACTATAAAAGCACGATCTGCATTAATCCTCGCAATGAGCATTGCACAATTCCTTACAAGCTTTCACGAAGCAAAAAAAAGTTTCTCTCCTTTACTATTTGCAATAATGACTAATCAGTGCTATTTAACATCTTAATGGTAGCCGAGGGCATTGGTTGATCAACCAATTCAAGGAGTGTTTAAATTATATTTCATGAACACCTTTTTAAACGCAATACAAACTGCGTCTTTAAACACGACGCCACCAAAGAAGGATCTTTTGTCCCACGGAATTTAACATGTTTTAAGGGGTTTCTTCCACCCCAAACAATCTTTTTAGACAAGATGACAAGAAAGGAATTTATTCAACATTTTCCCTTTCGCCGCTCCTTGCTGTATGTATCTATTATCTTATGCATCGATCTTAACAAACGTTTCTCTTCCCATCCCCAACGATTTTCAAGTCGACCAGAATAAACAGCTGGCACATAGGTTTTGGTCAGAGTAGCATTTCTGGGCCTAGCAACAGTGCGAGGTTGACCTAGAATGTAAGAGACTTGAAAAAAAAGAGCATTTTCTTTGATGAAATAAGTCCCACCTGCAGGGCAATATATTTGAAAGGGGAAGGGTCTTTAGGGGGAAATATAGCTTAACATAGGAAGGACGGGGATAGAAAGGAGAAAGGCGAGGCAATTGCACAAGTGTTTGCTTTATTGTTTATTGTTAGTATAAAGTACCTAAAGAAAGAGGTAGAGAGAGGGTTATGAGGAGCTAGCAGAGAGCTACAGAGGCGTTCCGAGAGAAAAAGGGAGGCCTTGGGACTTTGGGAGGCTAGAGGGTGGGAAGCCACCCCAAAAGTACGTAGACTCGGTGGAGTTTAGTCGTATCTTTGTGTGGGAAATACATTGTGATCATTAATTATTTTATTCCGTATACATATTCACGAAATATGTACTGGAATGTGTTAAAGTACGACCAGGGCTACAGGGGGTCGGCTTCAGGGGAACACTGATTAGTGATAAAACCAAAAGATCATCGTGACAACGCTCTCCGTAAGGATCACAGAGCAGAACGGGGGAATAGATGCTATACTTCAGTTGAAAATTCTCTCGCATCTCTCACTCTTTGTCTTGGAGTACAGAGCAGAGGAAATATTTTTTACTCTCTTCTCTCCTCGTATAACTGGGAATTTTTTTTCGAGGAAATTTATTTAGAAAGTGAAGAAATATTTATTTTATTTTTTTTAGAACATTTAGGGGGTTTAAATTATTTACTAGAACATTTTTGTTGGGAAAAATATACCAGAAAATTTGTTCAGTAAAGCCTTATTGAAAATTTCTTTACCAGAAAATTTGTTCAGTAAAGGCTTATCAAAAATTTCTTTACCAGAAAATAGTTCAGTAAAGCCTTATCGAAAATTTATTTACCACAAATTTTGTAGACAAGTATTATTTATACCAGGAAAGTATAGAAATATTATTTATACCACAAAATTTGTAGGGACATCTTATTTACCAGGAAATTTGTGTACAATAAAAATTTATTGGGAAATTTGTGCTGAAAATTTATTTACCAAGAGACGTGTTCAAAATATAAATGTACCAAGAGACCAAGTTGTCTTGAAAAAACGAAATAGAAAATAATAAAATAAAATTTCAAGGAAAACAAAATTATTTTGCTATACCAATTTATTTAAAAAGAAATTCTTTTTTCAACGACATCAGATCATTCCGTGAGAAAATATTTTTATTTACTCTAGTTTTATACAGATTTTTGTACACCAACAACTGCCAGCCATCTTGGATATATCTCCTTATCCACATTTTCATCATTATCTACGCAGTTGTTTTTCTCCGTGTGTTTGCCATCAAAGTGCAACGGAAAATTTTTCCAAACTCCAAATTACTCTCAGCTCCACCCTTCTTTGGTGCTCGTAAATTCTCCGTACTTTTCCATCAGTGACTACGCCTTTCAATGTGACCTTGAAAGCCTCTCGTACAAAGGAAATTCCCCAGAGGATGCTCATTAAGTTCCCCGTTGCTATGGAAACAGTCATGCCCAGCCCCCTAGGGGAGACTTTATGCATCGTCTGTCACAAGAACTTCTCTTCAGAGAAGAATCTCCTCCTACATGTGCGGCGTGTGCACCTTAAAGAGATCAGGCACCATTGCGATCAGTGCAACTACGCCTGTTTCGACAGGTGCCAGTTAAAGCGCCACCAGTGCAAGCTCCCCAAGGAAGCGCCGACCCCCCAGCGCTCCCCCGATCGCGCCGCCCCCTCCGGGGCGGAGCATCTCAAAAGGCGCCATTCAGCGTCCTCGGACCAACCCACCAAAGCCCCTCGGAAACAGTGTTTCCTCTGCCAATTCACCTGCACTGGCGAGAATGAATTAAAGGAGCACATCCTCTCCCATCAGGGGGATCAAGCCTTTAAATGCCAATTGTGTTCATTCAGCAGCAATTACAAAGAACCCCTCGAGAGGCACCTTAAGTCCTCCCATCCTCCCCGGAAGCCTCCGACGGCGGAGGAAGGCTGTGAGAATTCCATTCCGAGCGTTGAAGACCGAGTGGGTTTTGAATGTGAATTGTGCCACTTCCGGTCCATGACTCAGAAGGAGGCTGCCAGTCATGCTCTTACGGCACACAAGCCGACCGGGGCGGGGTCAGAATCTCAGAAGGAGGATGCATTGGTGGGAGAATCGTCAGAGATCATGATGTGGAAGGAGACGGGCACGAAAAGGATCAAATACCACTGTGTCACCTGCCCCTTCAGTAGCCGGAGCTGGAAGAAGCTCCTGGATCACCATCGGGTTCATACGGGCGAAAAGCCCTACCGGTGTTTGGTCTGCCCCTTTTTGGCCAGGACCAAGAGTCTCCTCAAAGCCCATGTTCGTAAGGCCCATCCGGGCGAGGCGAAAAAAAGCTGGTCCTGCCCCGAATGTAAATTTGAAACTCGCCATTATCCCGCCTGGAGGAATCACTGCCGTACTCATGCCGGAGACAATTTTAAATGTCATCTGTGTCCCTTCTATGGGATGAACAATAAGTCACTGCAGGCTCACAAGAGATCTCATCAGGAGGAGTTCCTGGCCTGAAACTGGACTTTGCCTCCGGGGGAAGACCTTTCTTTGGGTGTAGAAGATGGTCTTTGATGTGTACAAAGTAAGTCTTTGCTTCGTTGTGCTCACTCTATCCCTTTTCTATGCCTCCTGTATATACATATATATAATTTCATTATATACAGCGTGGTTCATTCTTCATGGTTCACTCTGAAGTTAACTTTTCCTGAGTTCTTCAATGAGAATAAACTCGTGGAGAATTTAAGGGGGTCCTGGGGTATACAGGATAAAAAGAAATAATAATAGTAAAAAAAAAGATTCTGGTCTGGAATTACAATTTTTTCTTCTAAATTGGTACTATTACCACTGTGGGTCTTGTACACAGTCTACACCAGGAAATTACAGATTTAATACTAAAAGTAAATTCAAATTTCTGTTTATTACTGAACGGTAGCAAATAAAATATTAACTAATAAAATAGTGTAGTGTACGATAACGTCTAAGGTAGCTTTCTCCTATAGCAGAAAGTGAATTGAGTGTCGACCGTCACTTTCAAAAAAGAGAAACTTTCCTTATTTTCAAACAAATAAGAAAAAACGAGACTTAATTATGTTGACTTGAGGAGAAAGCCACAGATTATTGTGAAAGGGTACCTTTCAAAAATGCGTACTGTACACGTGTACGAATCTATTGGAAGGTATGCATATAGGTATAGGAGTAGGTAGGTACACACATACCTATGTACAGCAGTAGAAAAGGATCACCCGAGGGTGTTAAAATGAACTCAACTTCCACGAATTCCCTGCGACTTTGTTGGCGTAGGAGTAAGTTGGCTAGTATCCGGTCGTTGTTACACCAAATTAACCGACAGGACTAATCGGGTGAAAGGAGCAGGCGCATGGAAAACCCGTATGCATTACAGTTCTTTTGATGTCATAAAACTCTCAAAAAAGCGGATATTCCATCTGTCGTGACCAAAGTTAGCCAATAGATTAAACATACAATAAAAAGCTACAACATTCTGAATCCCAATAAATAAATACGAAGTTAGCCTATAATTGATTTTGAAGAATAAAGTTGGCCGATTCGTGGTTATTACGGAATATCCGGTGATTGCATGCGAGATGGTTGAACTACAGCTGATCGTCAATTTTATGGGTGTATAGATACCAACAGAAAATTCATGCGCCAACTAAATGTTTATGTCGAATTTTTTCTGCGGTGAATTCTGATCAAGAAATCTGAAAACAATGTAACTAATTAATTAGGCCTGTAGAAAGTAACATGTTGAAACGACTACTGATTTGTTTTACCCAAACCGCTTTCGACAGAAAAGGTAACCCGTAAAGAAAACTTTAAACGTGTGACACTTATTAGACTAAAATTAAGACTACTCAAACCAGAACACCTTAATTTACATATCTGCGCACATCCAACTCCTGTCCCCGAACCTCTCCAACGAGAGAAGTTCTTTCTGTCCGACCACATCTCACACATGTAAATGATCTTTACTTTCTTTGTAATAGTTATCTAATTCTACAGACATAGTAGACGATGAATTACATTGTTGCAGATATATGCATTTGAAATCATATGCCGCAATTTTTAACGTCAGATTGTCGTCGTATGATCGATGAACATATGAACACTTTCTGCAGCAGTACACTTGTACTCTAAAGGTATTGCATTCTAAATTCATTGCAGGCAATGGACTTACCAAACATTCCAGCAGATGTCATCAAACACGCAGAAGTTCAGTACCACATTTCGCCTTTTTCAAAGTTGCGTTCGATGTCTCACATAACTGGATTGTATATATAGTTTTGTAATCAAAGATTGTTATTTGCCTGAAAATTGACTTATATATTCAGTTGAAAATAGTTTGTTTGTTATGTCTTGACATTCCTGTTGCCAACAATTGCGACGAAGTTTGTAATGAAAAATATGAATTATTAAAACATGGAAATAAATATTTGTTTTAAATTTGCTCGAAAGATGAAATAACCGTAGTTTGTGTTTTTATTTAAAACAAGAATTTTAGCAGCAGATAGATCATCTATCTTGCTAAAGTCATAATTCTTCTGTTTCATCACTATCCCTAATTATCTGGTTGTTGTAATATAGGCTAGGTAGAACCGATTTTCCATATCTATCAAAACCTCATAAATTCGTGGCAAACGTTTGCTAATGAAATCAGTTACTTATTGGACGTCACTTTGTCATTTGGTATACAAAACCGTTGATACAATGGACATGCATATCCGGCATATCTGCAGCTGTTCAGCAACTTTCCGCTCTTCCTTATCGTACAACGATGTTGTACTTTACATGTTAATATATCTTAATCTTCTAATGAATAAGTCTTCTCTCGGACATCAACGTTGGGATCGCCAAGAATATTCGTTATTCCTCTCCGATAGAGTCAAAACCATTTTGTTTGACCGATGCAGGTTCCAAATTCTTCGTTATGCGTGATTATCAAGATATAAATGTTATCGTTTTGTTCTCTTGGTTTTTCGTCAACTTATTATTTGTTATTTTCTTGTGACAGGTTAGCACATGAATCAACCACAGTTACAGTTTCGTCATCATCTCCCGAGTAAACTAATAGGTCATATTTTTAGTATACAAGTTAGGTTAAGTTTATAGGTTGTTTCCTGCGCAATTCCGATAACGGATAACCATGTGATGTAAAAACCACCAGTTTTAAGCACAATATTTTGCACATTGTCATCTTGTTTTTCATCTTGTAAATAGCGTTCGGAGTATAAAACTATCCGAAATGATTAACAACAGCTGTTACCTTTATCCTGTACGTCTTCACCAATGACGTGTAATTTCAAGTGTGCCGTCTTTGAATGCAAAAAGCTATATTCGATTTCACATCCGGAAATATATATAAAGTTAGTAATTAAGATTTAAACTATTCGAGCGACTACCGACGTCGTGTAATCAATATCACTTAAGGTTTTTTTGGGAATTACATATTTTGCTGACCATTGTAATGCCATATTGGTCCAGGAAGAACCGTCCGAAAATCTAGAATATGGGTTGTAGAATTACAGTTATTTGTGTCTATTACCGTTTTATTAAAATGATGGACTATTTCGCATCGACAAGCAAAACACAGTATATCATCTAATTCAAAGTCTATATGGACAAAAGTTAATTACACCGGTATAAAATACATTCCAGTAATTACAAGTTATGTTAAAACCACTGACGGATTAAACAAAGAAGAACTGAATCTCGTAGAATAAGTTTTATACTAGTCAAATCATCATAGCGTTTTTGACAAGCAAACAACGCAGTTGTATATCTCAAACAATTTGTTACATTATAGTTTCTTATTAAATTTTTAATAGCTCTACAAAATAAATCATCAGATTAGCCTGCCAGTGTGTACACCGAGTGTGCATCAATTTCTTGTAATCTGCACCGTAATAAGAATATCATCTTCATATTGCATTGCCTAGATCGTGCTAGTAATTGTGAAATATCATGACTTCTGATAATAATTGGTATAATGTCTCCATTCCGAAATAATAGCATTGGGAGCAGACAAAGGTAAAAACAGAGTTGTCTTGAACTAAACGATTTACTAATCGACCATAAAATACCACTACCTGAAACCGACATGGAAACGTCGCCATATCCCTGGATTTCTGTTCAGACCGCATCTTAGGTAACCCGATTTGCACGGTAAGTGACCCACTTCGATTATAGATCGTTAAATTATTAGTGTTTACCCGCTTACGGACCGCTTAGAGTTGTTTTAGTCGTTTGAAAATATGTCACCGTATTCAGTTCGCCTGTCAATAATTATTTTGTGCTCACTAATTTATGACGTAAACGCTAGTGACTTAATTTTTGAAATACGCTTGTAACTTATTGAATTAGCACCCTTATTTTAGTTCTCATATTACCCCTATTATTCCATAACAGAAATTGTGTTATTCTGCAGATGTGATACTTATACACTGCAAGAAAAGGAACCCCGAAAATATTCCCAGTGCTTATACATTGCGATAAGAGCAACACAGTGCGTGACAACCGCGATATTTGTTCTGTTTCGACGCAAAAACTATAGCCAGGAGAGTTGCAAAGAGTTTCACATATTGTTTTGGCAACATTACACAACGCTTTACACGTATTTCTAACCATATACATACAAAATTGCTCAGGCAAAATCGCTTGTCGGCTAACTTATAC
Source organism: Disparrhopalites patrizii (assembly GCA_034698585.1). Lineage (NCBI taxonomy): Eukaryota > Metazoa > Arthropoda > Collembola > Symphypleona > Sminthuridae > Disparrhopalites > Disparrhopalites patrizii. Next base: position 1,333 of record JAQGBT010003402.1, on the reverse strand, counting down.
CGACACCCTTTGCTGTTAGCTAACTTTATGCCTTGCCAGGAAAGGGGTCACTTTGCTTCCCTGTTTCTCCCCATTTCTCCGCTGCTAGATCATAGTGGAAGCACTGTATAGGTAAGTTCTCCAGTACAAATATATATAGTTTATGTATATTGAAAGTATTTGTTGTGAATGTACCGTTGTTCGTTTGGAAGCTATATCCATATTTGGTTTGCTTTCTGTTTACTCTTACAATCTCCAGCTGCTTAGGCAGTAATACTAAACACAATTTAATAATAGAATGTAAATATTGTTATAGCATATCAGTATCTGTTTAAATGTTGGTGCTGCCTACATTCAAAAAATACTTTTCACACAAAGACTTTTTAAAATGCGGTTTGTCATCTGTGTCAAATGCGAACACATGTAGCTTTTCAAAAATATACATGTATGGCTTAGTATGAAGGCAGATCGCAGATGCACTGTCAAATGCTTTTAATGACCCTTCCAGGTGACGCCGGAAACGACGATGAACGACGGCAGCGGATAATTAAAACTTACCAGCGAATGTTGATGAATAATGATGTCAGATGCTGAAAACTCCAACCATAAAAAATTGATGATATTTTCAGGTCATGCACAAACGGAAACGAAAAACATATGCCTCGTGACGTTCTGACACTCTTGCACGTCTTGGAATTGACCTGCTTTGGACGTTCTGATGCTGGTCTCCATGCATATATATGTACATATAAAGGTTTTAGAGTCAAACCAGCTTGAGTCCACTCGAGCAAATTTTGCATGAAGGGCAGGAAATTGCGGTGGACGCAAAACTTTTAGAATTGCCAAATTTTTGTTCGAAAAACAATTTTCACAATTAGTCCCACAATTCTGCCAAATTTTGCAAATTAACCGTTACGCGTTTGAAAAATATCGAGATTTTTACACATTCAGTTCTGTGGATTTCGTCTGGTATGACCCTAAAATCACGAATTCACCATACTTAACAGACAAAATCCAAGTTTAACACAACTTTCTTACTTTCTTCTCTCTTGCCTCTATTTTCCTCTCTTGTCCCTATTTTTCTCTCTTGTGTCTCTCTAGTTTTTTCCCTCTTGTCTGTCTAGTTTATTCTCTCATGTCTCTCTATTTTTCTCTGTTGTCTCTTTATTTTTCCCTGTTGTCTCTTTATTTCTCTCTCTTGCCTCTATTTTCCTCTCTTGTCTCCATTTTTCCCTCTTGTCCCTCTCTAGTTTTTTCCCTCTTGTCTGTCTAGGTTTTTCTCTCATGTCTCTCTATTTTTCTCTGTTGTCTCTTTATTTTTCCCTGTTGTCTCTTTATTTCTCTCTCTTGCCTC
>JAQGBT010003401.1:0-19761 GCA_034698585.1 Disparrhopalites patrizii | reverse complement strand
TTTATTTTGCTGATTCTTATTTCTTTGTTTTTTCTATATTTTCTCTTTCCTTTTTATTTTGCTGATTCTTATTTCTTTGTTTTTTCTATATTTTCTCTTTCCTTTTTATTTTGCTGATTTTTATTTTCTCATTTCGTTATTTTTTCCTGTATTTTCTATTTCCTTTTTATTTTGCTGATTTTTATTTTCTCATTTCGTTATTTTTTCCTGTGTTTTCTCCTCCCTGTATATTTTCTCATTTCTTTATTCTTTGCCGTATTTTCTCTTCCCTTTTTGTTTCACTTATTTTTATTTTCTACTTTCATTAGTTTCTCCTTTTTATTTCCTTCGTAATTTTTTATTTTCTTCTTCCTTTAATTTCCCCTGCATTTGCTCCTTCCTGTCGTTCTTTATTGTCTCCTTTCTTTTGTTTGCCTGGTTTTCTCCTATCCCTTTGTTCCTATTTTTATTTTCTCCTTACGATTGCCGTTTTAGCCGGAGTGGTTACCTCCATACGTTGCCTACTATTATAATTTTATTTTATATTCATATCCGGTTTTTCCATTCACAAAGTATTATTGAAGGCCATATGATTATTTCCAAAGCCCACATAAACATTTTCAATCCCAATTAATTATCAATTCCAAATATAACCTTGTAGCATTATCCTTCATGCTTTGTTAATTGTCACCCAACTCTTCCCGTATCCAGTTTGTCGCTAAATATTTGGTATTATTTGCATATGCACAAGTATGTACATGCATTGTCCCACGTATATGCCACTGTCTCCCCATTTCCCCCTTTGCTTGATACAGCTGCAGTACAACCTGACTGTCTTCATTTCCATCTTGAACGGCCGAGCCTGTGTCTGAGAATTTGTCTTTTTTTTTGTTGCGGTGGTGAAAGTGGTTGTGTACAGCATGAGTAAGGAGCTTTCTCCAGCATGAAAATCATTGTAGAGGAAGAAATGTGGTGTATTACACATTTTTTGACCACACGAGCCTGCAGGGGTGAAGCAAATAGGATACTTTATGCCTTTGCTGTTACAACCAAATATTCGTCTACAAGGATTCTCTTCCCTCGTAGCAGGAATAGGTTGTACATTTTTTGGAATAAAGAGAAAGAAGAGGGGGGAAAATTCCTTGCAATTCACGAAGAAAAAAAGGGGCATCCTCCGTATCCGTGACGGAGGCTTTACGAGTGTATTTTGTGGTGGATTTTATGACGAGTTACGCACACCGTTAGCACCGGAGAAATACTACCGGCACAAGATTTGTGTTGCTCTTGTGTATGAAACGTGTTTGGTATTTTTTTTTTTTTGGAGAGTAGAAACTCCGTTTTTTTCTTTCCATATACTTTCCTCCAAGAAATAGGGCCATATATAAAGGAGAATGTATATTCTTTTCCTCCCTTATATATATATATATTTTTTTATCGAATACTCTTTTTATGTATTTCACTTCTGTTTTACATCTTCATCTCCGTCGTTTTACGGACACAAACCCACCTGTCATCTTTTGTTAGGAGACCCCAACAATTTCTCCTCAAGATATTGGTGAAAAGTGTCGCTTCTTATTTTTCTGGGTCCCATAAAGTAGTAAAACATTTCTAGTCGTGTCTTCCAGGTTCCTGGCAAAGGCTAGGATACGTGGGAGGACGAACATGAGCCACTTGCATTTTCCCTTTCCATCCACAAAAAATATTTTGATTACATAAGAAGTATCGAAAGCTTTTAGCTTTTTCCTGGACAGTTCAGCTCAACTTTGGGTGGCTTTTTATGTGCTCTGGCATTAAAATTGAATTTCGTCTTTTTTGCCAGCATTAAAAATTTGAGCTGTTGAAGACTATAGACGTAAACTGGATTCGGGCCAAGGACATTTTGCATAAAAAAACAGGAAATTAAATCATCCTTCAAACACTAATGGGTTCTTATGGTAAACATTTGTAGGCACTTTTTTTCTATGGAATTCTAGAACACACACCTTTGGCCACGGAGAGATGTTGTGGGAAAGCCTGTTGTTCATTTTACTCCCGTCCTCCTACTTTTTATTTCATTATCCACACTGACAAATTTAGCTCATCAGATGTGACATCAAATGGGAAAAAAGTAGCTCTCAAGTGAAATTAGAGTGGGCGCAAGTTTAAGCTTCTTCTATTTTATTTGGCCGTTTATTCACAAACAGAATTTTGTGGGAGGAAAAAATCGCCGTCTTTTATAAGCAAACGTAGGAGGAAACGACAGAAGTGTAGACACAAACGATGGAGAAAGGACTAATGTGCAGAAAAAGCATTAGACTGAAACATGCCAAAAGCAAAAGAGAAAACCCATAAAATACCAAAAGAGAAAGCATCAAAGAAAAAAAGAAAACAGAGAAAACTTGTGAATGTGTACCAAAAGAGAAAGCATGAAAAAGCCAACAGGGAAAACTTGTGAGTGTGTACCAAAAGAAAAGCTAAACTAAAAGAAAAATCATGTAAAAAGCAAGCCCGAAATACACAAATAAAACCACGGAGAAAGCATATAAAACAAAAAATAGAAACAAGTACAGAAACAGAAGCGAGCAAAAATAAAATCTAATAGCAAAGAGAATCAATACAACAAGAGGCGAAATCATCAGAAAATCATCACAAAAATTCATCCAAAATAATTTATAAAAATATAGGGATTAAATAGGTGCAAAAAATACTAAAGTAAATGTACAGATTCACAAAAAAGGAAACGATAAAAAGAAACATCCTCTTTGCCGAAAAAAGTCCTTGAAAAGGGGAAAAAGGGGCCGAAAAGAGGCATACACGATAAGGAAGTAAATACATGCTCTTGAAAGTCCCTAAACAAACATAAGTATCCCGCCCGTGTGAGTGAATGTAATGAGAAAATGTTAAAAAAAATTGAACTAAAAAAAAAGCCTGAACTCTCATACATGTTTTTGTGTGCTCAAGAGTTATATATTTGACGAAGTTGTTGAAAGGAAACTGTTGAAAGCTTTGTTTATCCATTCATATGACTTTTTTTAATAGCATGTTCCCCACTTTTTGCTCTTTCTCCTTGTCAATCCTTTCGGTGTGGATTCAAAGGAACAAAAAAAAAAGAAGGAACATATTGCCAAAAAATGTGCAAAGATAACTTCCCTCCATCCCTTTTCAACAGCCCCTTGATTCCCTCTTTCCGTTACACCTTCCTCCTCATTTCCTATGCAATCAATCAAGAGAAGAAAGTGTGTCACGTACCTTTTTTGTTCGAGGGGCAGGGGAGTGCGCAATGCCTATGATTAAATAGTAGCAACTTTCTAATCCTGACAATAAGCAAGAATTTCAGGTCAAGAACCGAACCAGAAGAAAAGAAGAAGCATGCCAAGGAATTACAATCAAATATGTACAGAAGTAGCAGGGAAAAAACGTTTTCATTTCCTTATTCTGAGAATTATGGGGAGAAGAAAAATAGAAAAAAGTACTTTATTATTACGTCTCCGTAAGTCTTCAATTAACGTGATTGCACTTGAAGACGCTTTTAGAGGGGGCACAATCGTATCTATAGAAAAGGGAAATCTCATTTGCAACCAAAAGAAAAATAGGAAGAACGCCGGGGAAAGAAATGTGCATAAATAGAGACAAAAGCGGGGGAAGGAATGTGAGAAAACAAAAGGGAAAATAAACTGTAGCAATTTCTCTTGAGGTATATAAGATAAAAGAGGGAAAGTTCCAACTGTAAATCTGTGTAGAAACAAAAGGAGAATTGAATTGCAATGGAATTGTGGGCGGAGGCAAGGGGGAAAGGAAAAACATAGAAGGAGACAGGAGAAGACGATGAGGGGGACAGGAGAGAGAGAGAGAGAGAGAGAGAGAGAAAGATGAATAAATGACAAGGATTATTCTCAGTCTTGGGAGACTCAGCATTGTTATTAAGAGGCACAAGACGATCATCACTCCTTGGACCCCTCGTGGAGTGAAAAATGACACGACTATGACCCCGCCCGCAACCACAGACACACACACGCACATCACAAACATAACTTTTCACTTTTTTTTTTCATCCCAGCCTGTCTCCCCGTCCTCGTCTTTTCTTTCAGGGATTTCATTCTCCTCCCTCACATTATTTGCACTCTCTTTCTCGTCTTTTCTTCTTTTTTTTCTAAATACCTCTCAAGTTTTCTTCATGTGTTTGTCCCATTCTTCCTCTCTTTTTTTTAATTTTCTAGTTTTTCCCGTTCTCGTCCTCATTTAGCCCTCTTTTTCATTGTTTAATTGCTCCTTTGTTCTCCCATTTCTCTCTTATTTGCATTACTTTCTCCCTTCCTGTCTCCATTATTCTTTTTTTGTTATACTGTCGTTTCTAGCTATCTCTGTTTCTGGGTTTCTTTCTCCTTCCGCTCTTTGTGTCTCTCTTATGGTTTCCATTTTGTCTTTCTACCTCTTTATCTCTTTTAGTCTGCGTTCTGACTCTCTGTCTCCTTTATAGTTTTCCTTCTTCTTTCTCTCTCCGTCTCTATTATACTATCATTTCTCTTTGTCTGTCTTATACTTTCCTTTTCTTTATCTCGGGTTTACTTTCCTCTCTTTATCTGTCTTATACTTTCCTTTTTCGTTATCTCTGGTATACTTTCCTTTCTCTTTTCTCTCTTATGCTTTTTTTCTCTTTATCTCTGTTATACTTTGCATTCTCTATTTTATACTTTCATTCTCTTTTCTTTCTGTTATGCTTTCCTTTCTCTTTTCTCTCTTATACTTTGCTTTCTCTATTTTGTACTTTCATTCTCTTTTCTTTCTGTTATGCTTTCCTTTCTCTTTTCTCTCTTATACTTTGCATTCTCTATTTTGTACTTTCATTCTCATTTCTTTCTGTTATGCTTTCCTTTCTCTTTTCTCTCTTATACTTTGCTTTCTCTATTTTGTACTTCATTCTCTTTTCTTTCTGTTATACTTTCCTTTCTCTTTTCTCTCTTATACTTTCGTTTCTCTATTTCATACTTTCATTATCTTTTCTTTCTGTTATAATTTCCTTTCTCTATTTGATACTTTCATTCTCTTTGTCTCTCTAATACTTTCCTTTTTCTATTTTACACTTTCATTCTCTATGTCTCTCCTATACTTTCGTTTCTCTTTCTCACTCTTATGATATCAATTCTTCTTTCTCCCTATGTATATCTTACAGTTTATTTTCTTATTTCTCTCTGTCTCTATTATTCTGTCTGTTGGCGTCTTGTTTCTGTCTGTTGATCTCCCATATATAATTTCCTTACTCCTTATCTCTCACTTCTGTTTTACATTTTTTGCTTACTCCCTTTCTCTCTCTCTCTTTCTCTTCCTGAAACTATGTTTTCCAGGTCTCTCGCATACTTTTCCCTTTCTATTTATTTTTCTCTCCTCTCTCCCATTTATCCCATTTCTATTTTTCATTCCATTTTTTGCTGGTTTTCTCCCATTCCTTCCCCATTTGTATGATCATGTTTCTCTTATTGTTAGTTTTCGTCCTCCTTTTGCAATCGTTTGATTTCCTTCTATGTATCTGTTCTCTTTTCTGCTCCTGTATTACGTTCTCCACCTACAGAGATTTCCCTTATTATTTCTACGCTTTCCCAAAGGACCCCCTTCCTTTTTTCCATTTGTTTCCATCTCTTCCTCCGTTCCATCCCTCTGCCACTGTTTCTTGTTTAAAATCGATCCCGCCCATCTCACTTAAACCCCCACATACATATGTACGACACCCCTCATTGCTATTAGTTTGCATTAGTGTCACTTCTCTTTTGATTGACACCCCCCGACCCTATCAATGTCTAGGGACGTATGTATGTGGAATGTACTAAATGGAAGAAAATGTCCACAGCTCCTCCTACACGCAATTCAAAGGGTGAAGAGGCGGAGGAGTCATTTTCAGAAGAAAAATATCCGTAATGAAAATGACTATGCAACTCCCACTTTTTTTTTTCTTTTCGCTGTATTTAATTTTCCCCGGGGAAAGAACGGTAAACGGAGGGACAAGGAATGAAATGAATGGTTGAATTTCTTATTCAGAGGAAGGGGGTGTGCATGGAGCGAAGAAGAAGAGGACGGAAGGGTTTGTCTTTTCCTTTCTCTCTCTCTCTTTCTCTCATTTCTTAAAATTATAATGACACAAGGAGTACCGTAGTTGTTATAATTTCTCCCGGGGAGAAACTTCCCCAAGTCGGAGAGGCGGAGGAGGGGGAGGAGAGGGAGGAAAGGGGGAAATAACAAGAGTCAATTTTTCTTGTTCCTTTCTCATGTAAATGATTGTTCCCCAGCATGAAATGATAATAATCACCGGCCTTATAATACACCGTTGGGAGTCAAGTTGAGAGCTAAAGAAGTGGGAGGGAGAGAGATAAAAACAGAGGAGAGAAAAGAGGGAGAGAGAAAGAGGATGAAAGAAGAAAAGGAAGGAAATTGATGAAATTTATTTGTTGACAAGAAACTCACTCAAACTCCTTTTGTTACTCAAGGTGCTCCCATGCTCGTTGTTCTCTTCCCCATATATTTTATATACTTTGAATGTTTGAATACATACAATTATAGGGGTATATGTATGTGTGTATATAAGGGAATAAAACAACATATAGAGAAGGAAGAAATAGAGGGCTTGGAGCGCGCATTTACTCAGCAGTAAGAGACAATTCACGTGATGAAACCGTGGATTTTCTGTCTGTTTGTAAGTTTCCCTTCTCAACCCGTCCACAGCTTTCTAAAAGTCTTGTGAAAGACTTGAATAATTATTTCAATCGGTGCTTGTCTAACAAAACTTGGGTGGGACGTGCAGAGGTGTGCAAATATACGGTGTACATACGTATGTAAAGAGAAAGTGGGGGAAGATTTTAAAAGGCCAGCGTTCAATGAGAAGTTTGAAGGTGAAGGGGCATACACGTATGCACATACATATGTACGTATAACTGCCAATGAAGGAACCCCAACAGGGAAAAGCGAACAAAGAGAAAAAGGCCGAATCTGCAAGGGAGGACAAACATATGAGAAAAAGATCACCAATGATTGGAATTAATGCAAAAAATTGAGAAAAATCAATTCATGAAATCATGTTTCAAATTTCTAAATGAATATCACGAACTAAAATCTGTCATGGAAGACAGAAATTAAGAAACTCTATTAAAATTAAACTAGAGCAAAAATTCAAGAATTTAAATAGACGCGAAATCAAACGGTAAAAATGCAAAATAATGATAATTCGAAAGAATAATACGATCATATTCAAAGCCAAGAAAATAAATCTCCACCCACAGAAATGGAAGAAAGCAAAAAGCGAGAGCAAAATTCACCAAAAATTGAATTGAAAGAAAGTGTGAAAGATGAATAGTAGTCAGTCAAATTAATATTAAGGAAGAAATAATTTATATTTGGAAAGGATCCAGATATTTTAGTTAAAAAACGGAATAGAAATTCAAAAAATAAAAAGTATTCGAACATACCAAAAAATGGTCTCACCCCCAATTAAAAGATAATGAGCGGTAAAAGACATGATGAGAAATAGATCTAAAAAGAGAGGACAAATCAACACTGAAGAAAAGTAAGAAAAATCACAATATTTGATTTAAAATAAAAGAGAAAGCACAGAAACGTACAGAAAAGCATGAAAGAAAGGAGAAAAGCTAGAATGACGTTGAAAAACCCAGAATTCTCCCAATTCTCCCATCTCTCCCCATGTGAAAGACGGAGGGAAATGGGCTTTAACAAGGGAGATTAAAGGAGAAAGTGGCAGTAAAAGAAGGGAAGAAGAGAAAGTCCGGACTAGAAGATATCCATCCTAAAACTAGAAGGGAAGATCCAAGAACTTGGAGGTTCTTCCTTCTCGAATTATTGACTGACAGGAAAGACAAAAGGCAATTCAAGCATTTTACGTTCAGACCTCATCGAAGCTCCTAGACACACACTTTTTGTGTGTGCAAAAAAAAAAGGAGACCAAGTTGTGCACTTCTAAATGATCTTTTTGTCAAGCTCGTCGATTCAGCTAGAGAGAGAGAATGAGAAGGGAAGAAAGAGTGAGAGAAACTGGAAATAAATTGTGACGCTCCCAGATAAACATTTCTTTGTGTGACACATAACAGCTATATATAGCCATCTCCCTCTTTCTTCCTCTCCTTTTGCCCTCCCCGACTTCTTTCTTCCCTCCCAATTTCCACAAGTTTGAGAGAAACTTTTTTTTACATGACATTCTATATTTTTCCCCCTCTTTTGCCGGTGGAAGGAGAAGGGAAATAGAAGGAGGGACAAAACTATTGTAAAAATGTGTATAACTAGTGCTTGTGTCACCACCGGGGTAATTGTATGCATAAAGTCTCGCCCCAATTCATGTTTCTGTTCGTAAAGCCTCTTGAGCAAAAGGATTTCCCTTCCTCTTGCCTCCTTTTTCCCCCCTCTGCCTTTCCCCCCTTTTGCTCTTTTCTTCAAGCATACAAAAGTATGGAGGTATTCCCCGAGGGCATTCTTTATACCTATCCTTGCGTATAAGCTCTACAACATCACAGACTTCTTTCCATTCTTATGCATTTGTTAAATCTTATAAAAAAGTTTTACAAGAAATCTTTTAAGAAGTAAATATCGAGGTAGTTTCAAAAGTCCTTTCAAAAATTTATTGGAGGAGGGAGATGTATAGGGACGAAGGGGAATCAAAACATGAGCTACTGGGACGGACAAAGAATTTTTTTTTTGGATTAATTTTTTTTCAAGTGTGAATTGTAAAAAAAAATGAAAGAAAGCGTTAGCGTAAAATTTCTAAGGTGGAGAAAGTTTTGGAGGGAGAAAGTAAAATACCAACAAAGGAAGAAGAAAAAGTGAGTGTAGTTGGATGTTTTTGCGTAAAGGAAATGACTACCTTTTGTATACGTTCTGGGTAAAGCATTAAACATTAGTTCGATGTACAGTATGAAAAAGCTCTTATAACGGAAATTTCTACGATTTTTGCGGACGTGGCGGCATCATATTTGGTTGCTTTCTCTTCTTCATTTGTCTCTCTTCTCGACTTTCTTCTTGGTATTTTCTCTTTCTATTTTAAATTTCATATCCTCCAATTCGTTCTCTTACATCATGTTGTTTCTCTTTATTTCTATTTTGTTTTTCTCTATCTACATATTTTTTTTTCTCGTCTTACAATTTGTTTTTCTCTATCTATTTTGCCTTTTCTCGTCTTCTATTTATTTTTTTGTCTTTCTCTTACATTGTCTCTGGTTTTTATTTTCTTCTCTCGTTTGTTCCTCTCTCTCCTTTTTTATTCCTCCTTGTATAAAGGACAGCACCGAATCGGATTAAGTTCAAATAGCGTTCAAATGAAAACGTTTTTGCTTTTAAAAATGCTTACTTTCTCTCAGACTTTTTCCTTCCATATTAAACGCTCGTAGGTAGTAAATTAAAAAATTTACTTTCTCCCATTAAATACATTATAACACATAATCTAATAAAATAAATAATTTTCTATTTCCAACAAAAACTTACCAGATAAATTAAAACCGCTTTGAACCTGAGGATTTAATCTCTAACATTTACGAAATATTTAAAAATGTGTAAGTGTTTCGGATTTGATTTGGGCTGTATCTATTTTCGCGCATCATCACCTACGTATCATTTCATTCTCGGATCTTCGCCCATATTTTGTTCCTCTTTGACAAAGTAACTTTCTCCCTTTCCATTGCTGGAAAGGCGAAAATGTAAACAAAAAATATATATTTCTTTCCTTTTCCGTGTAGGGACCCAAGTATTTGAATGGGCTTTATATCTTCAATGTATTGTATGTACAACAGCTGAAACTCGCAGCTAGACATTATGTTGAGAGAAGAAATTACTGAGGAATTACCATAATCCGCCATATATTTTTGAAAGCATAATCTCCGTGCCACCACTTGTGTTTTCGCAGTTATATGGAATTCTAGGTAGTAATATATGTATATATACGCACATGGAGCAAAAGATGGGATGAGAGAATGTTTATAGTCCCGCCGTCTTCTTTTCCCCCGCTCCACTTCCATGTGATGGGCAAAATCCATCATAACTTTATGCCTTTAAGCCCAAGTTAATTGGAGTGTGTTTATGTATTCTTTTCCCCCTTCCTTTCCCTTTCGTATCCAGTCATTTCTCCATATTATTCCTTTCCAAAAATCCTGCCAACTTTGTTGGAGATGTAGGGCCACAGGGATTTTTTATTTATTTCTGGAACTCAGGTTTATACACTGTAGGTATTTCCTGGAGAAAAAAATGGAGAGGCTGCCATGTCATTCCTGGTATTGAACAGAATCTTGATTCTTATAAGGACAGTTTATGTTGCATATGATACAGTTTTGAAATCCGAATGGCTACAATTATGAAAAAATATACACAATTTCCAATTGCAACTCATTATTTATAATTGTGTCACTCATTCCCAGATAATAATGAACATCAAGAATCCCCTTTGAGACTTCTGAGTGTGTCCATGCTTCCAGGAATGCTGCCCCGTCCGTGTAATGTGATTCCCAAAATAAATAAATAAAATATGAACCTGCTAGAACATTCTACTGCGAATTTAGGAAAAACAGGACTCATCTAAATCCGACATGAATTGGTCAAATTATTGCGGGTTTTCCGCGCCAAACTAACCGAATTTTTAACCCCAATCCTCACTCCCGATTCTGCTTTCATAGACAATTTTTAAACTCAGGCTCCATAAAACTGAAGGGGGAGAAAGGCCTAAACGAATACTAGACCGTGTGTGTGTGAGGAATAAGTACACATAATATCAGTCCGTCCCATTGTTGATTTTGACAATTAGCAATTTAGTACGGAAAACTTGAAATGAAGCTCATCCGAGAGGTATAAACGGTAACATGTACACTACTATTAGTAATTGGCTTGGCGGTTCATTCTGATCACTGAGCAAACACAAACATGCTCACTTTCATGTGACTACAGTACTTTCATCGCCATTTGCCCTCCTAACAGACCCATCCCAAGTAAACTGTACCACGAAGATCCAAAGGTTGTCTGTAGCAACGGATAACTGAAGAAAAACAGAGAGATAGAGAGGGACAAAGAAAGAGAGAGAGAGGGAGATCCTACATGGAAATGTGTACTGAAATATACTCATAAGATCACGATGCGTGTGTTAATCATGTAGGGTTAGTTCAGTCCAAGTCCTACATTATGATTGTGTGTTGAAGCGATTTCCTACATTCAACGTATGGACACACGTACATACATTCTATCCCCACCTCTGGGATAAACCTCCCCTTTTCCAAAGGATATTTGTATACAAAGGATATTTCATATCAGGAGACAGGCACGTCCTAGTATAACATATGCATAATAATCAAGGCCGAAGCTCAACACCAAAGGAGGGAGGAAGAAGGAGTCTCTGGAGGAATCTACTACGTCTCTCCGCATTCACCAGGCTGGATGAGCCCATGGAACTCACACGAGTGATTTTTCACCCAGAATTAGGTGTGTACGTGGTGAAACACACCCGAGTTGTCGAGGACAGTTCACTCCACATGACTGCATAATGAGCAGGAGAAGAATGAGAGAGAGAGAGGATACAGAGAAAGCAGGAGCGAGGAGGCAGGTATAGAAAGAGAGAACGCGAGTGAGAAATAAAAAGAGAGAGAGAGAACAAGAGGGGACAGAGGGAGAAAGGGAGTAAAAGAGAGGGACAGAGATAGAAAGAGAGGACAGGGAGGAAAAGAGAGAGGACAGAGAGAGAACGAGAGGAAAAGGAGAGAGGACAGAGAGAGGGAACGAGAGGAAAAAGAGAGAGAAAGAGAGAGGACAGAGAGAAAGAGAGTGGACAGAGATAAAGAGAGAGAGGACAGAGGGAGAAAGAGAAGACAGAGAGAGAACGAGAAAGGACAGAGAGAGAACGAGAGGGGACAGAGAGAGAACGAGAGAGGACAGAGAGAGAACGAGAGAGGACAGAGAGAAAGAGAGGACAGAGCGAACGAGAGAGGACAGAGCGAAAGAGAGAGAAGGCAGAGGGAAAGAGAGAGAATGCAGAGAGAAATAGAGGGGGAAAAGAGGAAAAGACAGTGAAAGAGAGAGGACAAAGAGAGAGAGAGAGAGAGACAAGAGAGCGAATGTGAAAGAGAAAAGCACACAGGGACAGGTCATGATCTTTGAAATGCACAGGGGAGAAGGGAGAAAGTGTGTACCTGCGACACTGTAAATAATCTTGGATGATTGCACAAGTGCCCCGAATACACACACATATTTACGGGGGAGCATGTGAGAGCGACCTAAACAGAGAGAAAGGGGGAGAGAGAGAGAAAGGGAAAGACAAAGCGAAGAGTAGAATGGGCGTAAAATTATTTGCAGAGGTAAATTTTCTGTAAAGTCAGCTCAACCAGAAGAGAATTGTATAATGAAAAGGAAGGAAAGAGAGAGAGAGAGGAGAAAAGACGGGATGGGGTGAATATAGAGGAGCTGGCCAAAAAAGAGTGTGGGGAGGGGGGAGGGAGAGGAAATTAGTAGTAGTGGGCGATGTGTGTTGTGTTAACCCTCTCCTGTACTAGGCTGTATGGGAGATGAGCTGGGATGCGGAGGGGAATGTGTGATGAGCTACATATATGGGAGAGCGCTAGGGATGACGATGGTAATAATCACCATTATTTGTAGTCTCTCTCCATTCTCGTACTACACAACGGATTTTTCATGAATTTTATCGTATACACGCCACTTTTTCATCTGGGAGGGTGCGAAAAATGTTAATTTTGCACAAATCATGTGATAAAGTATAAAGTTTGGAATATAACTGGGATATATGGTCCTGCTCTGTGGGATGCGAAAGGGGAAACGGAGACTTGCAACTGGAAGACAAAATATATGCGAAAAGGTAAGAGAAGCTCGAAGGGAAGAATATGTCAGCAGAAGTGGATGAATTTACACGAAAATAGAAGGAAGACAGAAAAAGCAAATGAGAGAGAGGGAGAAGTAAAATCATGCCGGAGAAAGTCACCTAACATTGAGAATGCTCTATAGTAAAGGTAATATCCAGGAGATAAAAATAGCCGTAACAATAAGACAAAATCGGAGCTAAGATGGGGGAAGAGGGTAATAGGAGGGACAAGTAAGGAAATGATACATACGTATACATTCTTATTCTTCACTGTGAGTATACAATTCCCCAAAGCGATGTTGGGCTGGGAGAGAATAGATGAATCCAATTTTTTCCCCTCAACCAGGAAGCGGGGAATGCGTTGGACACGGTGCATACGAATGATTGTCGTGTAATTAGAGATTCCGCGGGACGAGCACTGACTCAACGTCATCCTTACAACTCCTGTAGACGCTCAACCACGAGTAATCCTGTCCAGAGATTGCCACAAAAAAATAAGGAATGGAATAGAGAAACAATAGATAGATGGGAAGAGTGAAAGAAAGCGAGAGAGAGGGAGAGAAAGGTGAGAAAGAGACGGAAAAGGAGAGACAGACAGAGTGAGAAGGGAAAAAAGAACGAGAAGAATGGAGAAAGAAGGGACAGAGAGAAAAAGATGCAGCGAGACGGGAAAGAGAGAAAGAGAAGGTAAAGAGAGAGCCAGAAGTATGGAGAGAGAGATGGGACCGAGATAAAGAGAAGGACGGAGAGTAAAACGGGAAAGAGAGAAAGACAAGGATGGAAAGACAGACGGGAAAGAGAGAAAGAGAAGGATGGACAGGAAGAGAGAAAGGAAAGAGAGAGAGAGAAGGGAAACGGAGAACCAGAAGCATGGAGAGAGAGAAGGGAAAGAGAGAAAGAGAAGGATGGGGAGAGAGACGGGAAAGAGAGAAAGAGAAGAATGAAGAGAGAAAGAAAAAAGAGGAGGGAAAGCGAAGGATGGAAACAGAGATAGATGGAGAGAGAGACGGGAAAGAGAGAAAGAGGATGGAGAGATAAAAAGGAAAGAGAGAGAGAGAAGAAAGGAGAATGAGAAAGGAAAGAGAGAGAGAGAAAGGAAAGAGAGAAGGGAAATAGAGAGAGAAGGATGGAGAGTGGTAAAGGAAAGAGAGAGAGTGATGGAGAGAAAGAGAACGGAAAGAGAGAGAGAGTGATGGATAGAAAGAGAAGGGAAAGAGAGAGAGGGATGCCGAGAAAGAGTGGGGAGAGAGAGAGAGGGATGGAGGAAAAGAGAAGGATGGAGAGAGAAGGCAAAAAGAGAGGGAGAGGGATGGAGAGGCAGAAAAGGGAAAGGGAGAGGGATGGAGAGAAAGCGAAGAGAAAGAGAGAGAGTCATGGATCGAAAGAGAAGGGTGGATAGAGGGATAGAAGGGAAAGAGAGAAGGATGGAGAGAGAAACAGCGAGAAAAAGAGAGAGGAACGGGGGGAGAGTAGATCCATAGCGATGCATTCTCCCACGGATAATTTTGGGGTTTGTGCGAGTTTTCGTGGACACGATTTACATTCCTTCGGCATTACTTTTATGAGAATCTGGGGAGAAAGGGGAGATCATCGGTAAGGGGGAGACGAGGGCTACTGTCGTGATGGAAACCCCAGTAGTTAAGATCTCCATGGGGCTGAAAGTAAGGGAGAAGAAGTATAGGGGAAAGAGGGGGAAAAGGACGAGAGGTTGTAGCAACAGTCGTAGTATTAATCCAAGGAATTTAGCTCATGGATGTGTAATCCCCTTTAATTGTTACCTTATTCTCTCATCCCATTGCTCCTTCTCTCTCTGCCTCTTTGTGAGAGATCTGTCTCCCCTCTCTCTCTTCCCTCCACATTTCAGACAATGCTTTCCCAGGGAAATCTCCGTGTGACTTCGTTTTGTCCTGGTCGTTATTACCATGACAACCCAATTACTTTCAATTGGAGAGTTCCTTTACCTCAACCACTTGTTTTATTATGTGTTATGATCATCATTAGCGCTTCTACCCACTCACGACTTCCGAGAGGAGCTTCAAGGAGGTTCTTTACTTCAATTTGTTGTCACTCACCTTCACTTTTCCTCCTTCCCATCTTTAAACTTGCACTTTTCTCGTTGATTGAATTGACCAAAGCAATTGAGTCAAAGTTTTGTCAGTGCTAACAGCCAAACCAAATGCTTTCTCTTTGGTGGACGACAAACACATAGAGGCATTGTTTATGCTGTATGGAACGTATTTTTTGTCTGTACAGGAAACAAGTCTTTGGTCTTCCGTATAAATCTATATTTCTGCGGTGAAAGTGGATTTTCAAATAACCACCCATTCGGATATTTACAGGAAATGTTGAGTCAAAGGGCTATAGTATGTCATATAGGGAGAGAATTGAGCCACTGGAAATTGCAATTAATGATGAGGCATTGTGAAAGGATTAATATTTCCCCCAGTTGTAGCTTCCCTTTTGGGGGAAACTCGATTACATATAAAGTGCGAGCAAATGTGTACACGCATTTACTTTGAAACTTATGTATTCATTTACTTTGAAATGTAATACTCGTAACTTTTTGACTGTGAAAGCAACGCACATGGCCTCGGCTCTTGTTTATCTTTCCAACGAATTTTCTTTTTGTTGAACTTTGTATTTAGTCTTGTGTGGTCCCTCTCCATCCTTCTGCAATAGAACTACATGTAATCTTTCCTCTCATGCCCAGAATTTCGTTGCTTCCGGCTCAAACTCACTGCTTTTACCTTCTGTAGTTAGGTTTTCCTGCGAAAAAGAGAAATTATGGATAAAATAAAACCATTTTTCTGGAATTGACCTCTAGCTTTTCTGTTATTTCATGGATTTCCGTGGGTTCGTTTATTACATTTTCTTTGTTTTTGCTTTGAGGCTCTTCGATGAACTTGTTCTTCTAGCATTCCCATCAACTATACCTTTTGCAGTTTATATGAGTTGATTTATTTATGATGCCGCCCGGAATTAGCTCCGGGGTTGAAATTCTTATTAAATAATTGCAAAAGAGGAAATGTGGGATATGTAGCAGAATCAAAGTGAGATTTGTCAAAGGTATGAAAACGGGATTTGAGCATATTTTCCAGGATTGTACAGAGAGTATAAAAGGATAATTGACCGAGCAATTAGTGTATTTGAAAGGTAACAAATTAAACGGACGTTCCCCGGAGACAAATGGCTGGAATAGGAAAACAGGTAAGGCGTAAATTATAGAAACGTGCAATCATTCCAAGGTTCAAGGTGCAAAACAAACTGCAAATAGTCCAAGGTCAACAGTTTCGGTTGGCTCTCTCTGGAGACATGCCCTACCATGTTGGTGTGTGTATCACTGGAAAACTGGAGTTGGTCTTTAACCGAACAAATCAAAGGATTTTCATGCTTTACCGATCATGAAAATGTTGCGTACTTCAGCATGACAAAATATTCTAAACAACTCATCCACTTCAATTACGTCCTACACAAATTCTAAATTTAGTTAATGATGGCTGCAAAATTTTTGGAACGCAGAAAATTTGCAAAAGCGCGTCAAATTTGCAAATCACTCCTTCTTTGATGATTTTTCCAGTCCATACACCGTCCAATTAATTCGGAAATCCTTTGTGATTTTCTGCTTGTTTCCGTAATTAAACATTTTATTCCTAATCCTTTCCCACATTCCTTGAATCAGCCCGTGGGCAGAGTTGCCAAGCAATACAAAGGCAATTTCCTGGAATTGGTTTCTAAAGGAACAATTCCAGAAAAGCTGGAAATGTGGTTCAAAAGTTTTCAATTCTGGTCAAAGGTGCCACAAATACCGTGGTCATTTAGTTCAGGGCGAGCGGAGATAATTGGTGGCATTAGCTAACCGTACCTTGATGAATATGAAACTATCATCCAGTAAATTATTCAATGCGCACGTGCATAATAAAGGCCTTGTAAAAGCACATACACTACCACTGCTTCATATACATATGTATAAACAGTTTGAAGCTTAAAATATACAAACGCAAAATTACCAATCAAAACAAACGCTTGAACATTTTATGTAAATGAATATTTTCACAATTTCATGACTAAAGCTAAAAGTGATGGGGAGGGTGAAGAATTACTTAATGATGAAGCACTCGTTCAGAGATTCGTGGGAGTACATATATGTACATACATAGAAAAGATGCATAAACATGCTGCACCTCAAAAATTGAGTATACAAAACATTATCGATCCCCTTCCTATAATTTCACACCGAGGATTTCATTCTCTCGTTTTGCTCCAACAAGAGTAGATTTTTGCTCACACCATTTAATCAAAGCGCACCTCACCTTTCACCTCCCATTTTTGTTTCCAAATTATTTCGCAACCATTGATGTCTGACTACTGAAATGGGAAAGCCCTTCAAAGCAGAAACAAAAGGAGCGAGAGAAAGCAAAAAATGAAAAAGAGAGCAACCCAAATATGACAAAGTACAACAGCATAAATAATATAGAGATACCAAAGGTAAAAATAGGAAGCAATTCACGGACAAAGTAGAGGAAATAAGTAAGACGGAGAGCACGAAAGGCAATAAAATATAAATAGGGAAGTTAAAGACAGCAAGAATAAAACATGTCATCGAAGAAGCAAAAACGTTAGGGGGAAACAGCTCATGGACAAAGACAAAACAAAAGCCAAACAACAGAGTGCAAGAGGCAAATGCACCGTGAGAAAGTAATAGCAAATACGACGAGAAACGATAGGACAAACAGAGACGGCAATCAAGGGAAAGCGAGGAAAAACGCCAGAGGGAAGGTGAGAGAACAAGCGAAGAGAGGAAACAAGGGAAAAACGAAGGGGAAACGGAAATAACAACGGAAAAGGCAAAAAAAAGCGAGAGAACGCAATAGGGAGAGAGAGAAAGTAATAGCAAGAGCAAAATAACGCAAGAGAAAGCCAGAGTAAACGCGAGAGAAAGCAAGAGGGTAAGCAACAGAAAGCAAGCGGAAAAGCGAGAGAAAGTAAAAGGAAAAGAGGAAGTAAAGGGAGAAAGTATAGTAAAACAGATAGCGAAGGGGGAAAGTCAGAGAGATAATAATCCAAATGACAAAGAAAAAACGATAGAGAAAATACAAACAATATAAGCGAGAAATAAATATCTGAGAAAACGAAGGCTGATATTTAAAAGCCGGTAGAAAAAGAGAAATAATTATATTAATAAATAATAGATGAAAAATGTGGGAGGAAAATGGCAGGCATAATTATATGTATATGCAAATGAGATAGTGGTAATGCCTTAGAGCTTTCGAATTCACAAGCAAACTGAGTAAAAGCTAAAGCAAGCTTGACAAAGGGAAAAGCACCTGAAACTAATATATAAGGGAAAATAAATATATAAGATAAAATCCCCAATATCAAAATATCAAAACAAAACAGTAAGAAAAAGTTAAGAAATTAGATACCGGCAGATGAAAGCAATATTCAACTCCACCCTGTACAATGTCCTCATCTTGCATACTGAACGCATAACCTATTCTCCCTGTATTATTTTCCATGGCCATCCTCTCTATTTATACCCCTGCATGCTCTAGTAGATCCATGTTCCCCAAAGGGGTTATCCCTCCCTTCGTTAATCCCCAACTGTTTGGGTCCAAGCTCACCCCAAGAATTTCCCCCTCTTGTTTTATGCATCCCTCGGTCTCCCTTTCCTTTTTTCTTAAAATTACATATCTCCTCCTTTGACTCTCTCTCTCTAGCTTTCCCCTGGTTGACTTTGATTTCCACTAAGAGCGTCCAACATCAAAGGGAAAGAGTTTTTCACCAGATTTTCTCCCCGTCTCTCTCTTTGTACTCTTCCCTTCACTTTTCTCGTTTTTTTCCTTTTTGCAAACAAACAAAGAGAGACAGAGGGAGATGTGGAGAGACAAGAGGAATATTATGAGCGGCCCTTGGAGTAGACAATAGTAAATGGATTATACTAATATGAGAAATGAAAATGTCAGGGCATTTTGCCTCCTCAAATGAATTGCCTTTGTGATGGAATTTAATTTGCTTCCCCCCACATATGTATACATGTATACATTCTCTTCCATATTTATATATATACGGGGATATAATTCTGTCTGTTTCGTACCATTAATACTGCCCCTATGCCCGCCTTCATGACCCCATCCTCTCCTCACTTTACATACATTATACCCTGACAGGGGCTTCACTTTCTCTCCCTTTCATGGGGCAGGAAGCACATGATGTCACACATGAGGGGAGACAGAAAATTCAGAGGAAACAGACACAACCCCAATCTGAGCCCTGTATGTAGCTAATGCATAGTCCTGTGTGTGAGAGAGCCAAGGGGATGGCAGAGAAGAGACGAATGTGAAAGAGAGGAGACACTCCCAGGAAAAGACTTTTAGGAACTAGCTCAAAGCAAAATATGTGTATGTCATTATAGGAAGACCGGGGATGACACAGGTAGCATATTACAGAAAAAATTATAAAAGAGGGCAATTTAAAAAAAATGTTTCACAAAACGAAAGATACTTCAATGGTTTGGAGAAAATGAAAACAAATTATGATTCAACGAAAAAGGACAAAACCAATTTAGGACCAAATTATAGCATTCATGAGAGTTCGACACATCACCAAATTGTGAAGAGATTTTTTCAAGTAGGTTCATAATTAATATTACAAAAAAAGGGGTGATGGAGTTCAAGTTGCAGTTTAATCTTCCAAGGGAAAATTGGAGGGGACTGAGGGAAACCAAGGGCATGGAAAAGAAAAGAAACATTAGGTACTATTTAATGCAGTATCTGTATAATAAAAGGAAGCGATATGAAAACCCCAAAAAGTAAACAAAAATTGAAAGAAAAATCTAGACAACAAAATAAAAGTAAAAAATATGGAGAAAGAAAAATCTGGACAAAAGCATAAAAGTAAAAAATGGAGAAAGAAAAATCTAGACAAAAAAATAGAAGTAAAAAATGGAGAAAGAAAAATCTAGACAAAAA
>JAQGBT010003400.1:0-19761 GCA_034698585.1 Disparrhopalites patrizii | reverse complement strand
AGAGAGAAAGAGAGAGATACAGAAAGATAGAAAGAGAAAAAGAGAGAGAGAGAAAGAGAGAGATACAGAAAGATAGAAAGAGAAAAAGAGAGAGAGAGAAAGAGAGAGATACAGAAAGATAGAGAGAGGAAAAGAGAGAGAGAAAGAGAGAGAGAAAAAAAGAGAGAGATAGAGAGAGAGAGTGAGAGAGAGAGAAAGAAAGTGTGAGAGAGAGACGTGAAGAAGCCCCTTCCTCCTATCTTTCTCTGTGTTTCTCCTCTTTAATGTTGCTCTCTCTTCATTTTCGTGAGTCTGAATTTTTTTCATGATTTTGAGTCTCTTTCTGTTACAACTTTTCTAGTCTCTTTTGCTAATAATATTTTTCTCCACTATTTGCCATGCTTTCTTTTTCGCATTCTTGAAGCTCAGTTTCACTTTTGCCCCGTTTTACATTGTATTTCTCCATTTATGCTTGAATCCTCCTCTTTTCCTTGCTTTCTCTGTCTAATTTCTCTATTTTCACATTCACTCTGTATACTTTTGCCTTGCTCTTGGCTGTATTACTGTACATATGTGCTCCTCCATTAATTTTGATCTGATTTTCCTCTCTGGTTTCTCTTATTTTATTTTCTACGTTTTTCCCACCGACTTTCTCCGTTTTCTATTGTTGACTTGCTTTCTATCTTCCCTTTTACTTTCCCCATTCATGGAGTCATTTGAGGACCACACGCCAGTGTTTTCAAGCTGTTTGCTTAGATTTACATAGGACCTCCGTAAAATGTTGGCAATAAATGTTCGACACGTAAAAGTTACATTTCTATCCTTATATTTATTTTAGTATTATTTAGTATGATTGGGAAAACAAAGGCATGATCGAGGGTTTTAACAATATCATTGCTGAAAAAGAGCAAAATGGTACGAGATAAACTTTCACCATGTAAAACACGGATATTAATGTTTGCTACGCAGTATAAAAAAACTTCACCAACAGGACGTTTCTATGCACTTTCTTCTCTCCACGCATTTCTCTCCCCACACGTCCAAGTTGCTTTATTTTTGTTTTGCATTTATGACTAAAATTATGAATGACGTGTGAGGACGGATTGGATTTCCTTGTAGTGTGAACAAATGTACGGGGGCTCCCTGGAAATTTAATATGTTGCTCGAGTTACCATGTTCTACCCCGTCCTTTCGCCGTCTCCCATCACATCCAATCCGCACCTTCCCATTTCCCTTTACAATGCACATTCCTTATAGCCCAGAAACTGCGCCACAATGAACGCTGACGTTCCCTAAAAACGGATTTTATGCAAGTACACTTTTTTAGGGGGGCAAATATTGTATGTGTATACATTAAACATACATATGTATACGTGTACCTAAGCGCATATTGAAAGACACATGGAGGGAACTGCTGCGAGTTAAGGGAAGTGTGCGTTACTCTTGATGTGGCTGTCAATCCCGCTTAGTGCTGGTGGAGGAATTATTATTAATTTTTGATCGTCCTCATGATGATGAGGCGGCGGAGGGGCCGGGAGTGAAGGAGAGGCTCATGGGCCTTTCGCCCCATTTCGCCCCATCCCTGTCAGGGCACATTATGGGCGAGACTGGCTAGATGGGTGCATGTGGAAGGGGAAAGGGCAATCCCTGGCAGTCCAGCCCTAAGTGCTTTTACACACTTTTTTAACTCCTTCTACTACCCTCCTACTACACTCTCTCAACTGAGCTATTTCGGAAATTTGGAGGGCTTCCTCCCATCATAAATGCCTTGTCAGTGCAAGTGATTATGAATCTACTTTCTCCGGCTTAATTGGCCATGTTTTTTGCATATTGGAAATTTCACCAGCAATTTCCCCCTTTGATGAGCAATTGATGACATTTTCCAAGGACATCAAATTAAACATGGTCCATTTTGCGTGCACAGTCGACTCCCCCTATACTGACCCTCCCTATAAGGGCACCTACTCTATAACAGCAGTGCTGAATCCCCCCTACTGCTTAACCATGCAAAGTGCGCTCTTTATAAGAGCCCTCCCTACAACGGGAGTTGCTCTATAACAGCCGGGTATTTTCTTCCCTCGCTCACATTCCTCTCACTACAACAACACTGTCTCCCTATAAGAGCATTAGCGCCCAAGTCAGGTATTCCTTCAACATTAACGTTTCCTCTATAACAGCCCCGGAACTCTATACCAGCACAATTTCTTTCTTTTCTCACTAAAACGTAAATATTTACGCCCAATTGTGTGAATATTGCAAGAAGTTGAAAAATTATGGAAGTTAAGCCTGAAACTTTAATTAATTATTATTAATATTTTTGTAACTAATTCTCTATACCAGCAGTTTGTTATAAGAGCCCTATTTCTGGTGCAGATAGGGTGCTGTTACAGAGGGAGACGACTGTATGAATATTCACAAAATAACTTTAAGTTAAATTCATATATAAACGGCGTTTTCTGCAGAACTTCTCAGGCGCGGAAAAACTCGGGGAAAAAGCTGAATGAAAAAATGTCCCGTCAGTCACCGCCATTTTTCTATTCAAATTCCGTGGCCCAATTCCTTCGCCATTGTATTTTCCTGTCAGCCTCCAGAAATGCCTGGGAATGGCATTTTTCCATCAATAATTCGTCGCTCCATGAGAAGAATGGGAAAAAGGAGACGAAAATTACGGAAGAAACTGCACTATTATTACAAGTGACGAAAAATTGCAAATTGGCCCCTCACAATGGCTGTGGGACAAACAAAAGGAAAGGAGAAATTACTTATTCTCCAAGTGCACACAAAAGAGTGTATTTAAAAGCCGGGGGAAAGGATGCCAGGGAAAAAATAAATAAACAAAAGTGTCATTACCAAGAATAACTATAGCTTGGAATGGAATTAGAAAATGGGGCCCTGTCATGTTCATGTCCATTGAAACAAATGACATACGGCAAAGGGAAAACCTACATGACAGTCTTCCAAAAAAAAAAGGGAGTAGGAGTACATTTTTTTTTTCTATACCAAATTTTGTGTGTATTTTTCTCTACCATTTTTTTTGTACGCTGTGGGGAGTAAAAAATGTTTTTTTTAATTTTTTTTCTCCGAATTTTTCCCTGTTGGAGAAGACGAAAAAAAAGATCCCCGGAGCTTCTCTTCTCTTGCCCTCTGCGTGAAATTAAAAAAAGTGCCGTAATTGTTTGAGGAAAGCAACGGAAGAAAAACGGAGCGGTGCCAATATTCAAAATAGAAAAAGAGACAGCGAGAGAGAGAGAGTTTTCTTTCTTTATAGGAACTCACTTAATGCCGGTAATAAGAAGGGACTAATAATGATATGTCTATCATGTATTTTTACGATTATAGCCCTCCTATATATTTTATGTACGGCCACATTTCCCTTCCCTTCTATTGGATGGGAAGAGGTTTTTTTTTTCGGATACGGGCTTTAATCATATAAAAAAAGTGAAATGCTATCCGGAAAACTTACATTGAGGTACATATGAGGGAAAGGGGGTATAGACGGACGTTATAAAGGGATATAGGGGGAAGGTTCTCCGTATATAAATTAAAGGAAAGCTAAATGAGAGTAACAAAAATAGGACGGGGAAATAAAGGGAAGGGGATAAAAAATACAATGGCTGCGTAAAAAAGTACATCCCACACTTTTTCCGATCTCGCCCTCTCCATTTTTTCCCTTTCTACAATTTCCCCTCGTCTTCCTTCCTTTTTCTATTCCAATGGACTCCATCTCTAACCCTTTCTGTCTCTCTAACCCTTTCTCTCCTCCCATATCAATGTACAGGGCGGGAAGAAACATTATATACTCCCTTACCTTTATGAATCGGACATGATACAGGGTAGTAAATGTAAGGTTGCCAGGTAGAATTGTATTGCGATTCTAGAAAAAAAATCATCTCGATAGGACTAAGATTAGCTAAGTTATGGCGGTTTTTTTCAAAACAAAGTTAAAAATTTCAAATGTTCCACAAAATCAATTTTTTGGTTTTGCTTTCAGGGACAAAAACTTCCCACAGCCCTACAAGATGTAATAAGAGTGTTTTCTAGGCAGAATTTTATTGTGGATCGGCGAAACAAATTCCCATTCAGATCGGACGAGAATTGACCAAGCCTAATTTTAAGTTACGAATAAGACGTGCGTCTTATCTCCGACTGCCAATATCAGAATTACTTTATTCTTTTGAATGAAAGTATCCTTTTTTTGCCACAATCGAAGCTTTTACGGCCGAAATTGTTATAATACTGCCAATTGAAAAATTCATCTCACCTTGATTTTGCCA
Source organism: Disparrhopalites patrizii (assembly GCA_034698585.1). NCBI lineage: Eukaryota > Metazoa > Arthropoda > Collembola > Symphypleona > Sminthuridae > Disparrhopalites > Disparrhopalites patrizii. The sequence continues at coordinate 15,508 of JAQGBT010003400.1, read as the reverse complement.
AAAAACCTTACCCGGAGGCGAGAATTAGCAACGTACCGAAGGAATTTTGGAATACCATTAAAGTATCGGAATCCAAATGTCAATTTTTGAATACGAATTTGAATTTCGAATGTATTTGTAATTATGAATTCCAATTAAAATATTTTTCTGACAAAAATATGGATACTAAAATTCCGATTAAAATCTGAAAAATCTGAATATAATTCCGATTTCAAATCCGTACTTTCACTTTCTCTTTTTTACCCCTTTTTTATAATAGCTTTCTCCCGTACTTTCACACTAATGCATTTTGTTCCTTCAGTTTTCTCCCTTTTTCCTGTCTATAGCCTTTTTATTTTTCCCGTAGATTTACATCCTGTTTTCACCAGTGCATATTAATGGATACAGACTGCGTTTCTGTTTAATGATAATCGTGTACACTTGCTACTTTCGTTTTTATTCTCTTCTCCCGAAGAGGTTCATCCTGCGATGAAATTGAGACATTCTCCGATGGAATTCCGACATTCTTCGCTGAATTTCCCTTGAACAACCGGCCTTTGCCTCCCTTGGATTTCCAAATCCATCACTTTCCCTCTCCGGCCTCACGTCTCCCTCATTTCTCTCTGTCTCCTCCCAGCCGGCGTGTCTGTCCTCCGTGCATGTGCGGGGATGTTGTGCGTATGTTGTAAGGCCGGGGATTATTATTATCCTATTATTAGTGGGGAAGACGAGTGACTTACAACGGTGTGTTTTAAGCATTTTTTTTCTCATTTTGATATTTTTAGGTCTCTCGTATCCATCGTGAAGAGAGGAAGAAAAAAAGAAGTTGGTGGCTCCTGGAATTCCTCTCGATCCTCGTCGAAGTTGTTGTTGTGTCACTTCGGCCGGTTTCCAATCCATTCAGCAGCCTTTGCGCCTCTCCGGCCTGCTCTTTCCCACAAAGTACGTGTCGTTCCCTACATTGTATTTTCGGAATATAGGTATATGCATACATGCAATTGCCTGTTAAGCATAGACGCATAGATAAGCATGGGCATACATACTCATGTGTAAAAATACTTGTTCCGCACATCTCGCAAGGGATAATTATAAAAATAGTGTCAATTTTACACCCGTGTAATACATGTCGGGCATATGGTGCATATCGGGGATTGCTTGGGGCACATCGTGCATATGGGAGAGTGCCTTGGAGTATTTCTTCCGGTACAATGGTCTTTAATGGGCGGACATTGTCACTGTCAGTCATCGGGAGGGCTCCGTTTAGAGTGGCGGATCCAATGAACATCTCAATTTGTGGGAGCTGACGCACATTTTTATTTCTGAGATTGACATTTTCCTCATGTTCTTTGCCTATTTGTGTGAGGGCAAATCATTGCTTCTCTTTCTGGAGAACGCAACAAGTTCTTCTAGAATGTTTTGCACCAGGAATTGCAAGTTTTAAATATTCACATTTTAAATAGGAACGCAAATTACAAATTTTAAATACATAGAAATACAAATTTATTAAATAGCAAATTCTAAATAGCAAATAAATTGTAAATTTTAAATTTCAAATTTTAAATAGCCCATTTTAAATAGCAAATTAATTGCAAAATTTAAATAGCAAATAAATAGCCAAGTTTAAATAGCAAATAAATTGCAAAGTTTAAATAGCAAATAAATTGCAAATTTTGAACAGCAAATAAATAGCAAAGTATAAACAGCAAATTGTAAATACAGCAAATGTTAATAGCAAATTGTAAATACAGCAAATGTTAATAGCAAATTGTAAATACAGCAAATGTTAATAGCAAATTGTAAATACATAACAAATTTTAATAGCAAATTGTAAATACATAACAAATTTTAATAGCAAATTGTAAATACATAACAAATTTTAATAACAAATTTTAATAGCAAATTTTAAATATCAAATAAATTGCAAATTTTAAATAGCAAAGTTTAAATAACAAATTTTAAATTGCAAATTTTAACTTGCAAATTTTAACTAGCAAATGTTGTGTAGCAAATTTTATATATGAGATTTTAAATGGAAAATGTTAACTATAGCAAATATAAAATATCAAATTTTACATAGGTTTAAATTGCCAGCTAAAAGATTACGAATTTACTTCGCCTAAATTCGCCAATAATTCAGAAATTTCTCGATTAACGATTTTGCATCAAATTTATGTTTTACAAAGCAATTGGCAAGAAAAATGAAATTATTTGCAATTTTGTGAAAAAATCTGCAGTAGTAATTGTCCCGACGATGCACACTTTAATTTCGAATGGAATTTCCCGCAAAATAATCGCAAATTAAAAGTTTCGCATCCAAAAATTTGCCGATCTCTCCAAGCTTCCCAGCTGGTTAGCGTGTAAACGTAAAAAAAAACAAATACGGACATTTTGTATATTGAAAAAGAAAATCCAAAGCTCACAGCTGGTTGCAAATGGGTTCAGCATGTGGCCAAAAAACAGAACGATTTCCCCCTTTGGAAGACAAAGAGAATAACGCTATTGACTCAATAAATCTCATTCGAAATGGGGAATTGCTTCCCAATGGCCATAATAATATTGGCAATATAATATTCTCTCTTCATCCTTTTTTTTCAAGTACTTTCCCTTTGTGTTCCTCCGACAATTTGAGTATAGGAAAAAATGAAGCTCTTCCCCATGCATTTGCATAGACTTTTCTCTACATCCTGTGCACGTTGCAAAGGGAATTTATGAGAATTAGACACACGCAAATTCTCTATTGATCTTGGAGGCAGACAGAAATGCGATTGCATGTATATTGGCAAAATTTATATCCGAGCCATTGGTGTATTTTAGGAGATCTAAAATTTACACCCAAAGAGCCCCGATTGGCATTTGCCATGGGAAACATCTGCGAGCATCGAAAGGGATCATTTCGCCGGGGTTTTAAGACATCTTATTTTACAATTAGCCGTAGAATTCGGAGTATTTACAGGAATGCAAAAGTACTGATTTCTACTGGCAAAATGAGGAAGGAAGACGTTCCCGAGGAAATGAGACGAGACGATTATTTTGTTTATCAGCTTGTTTTTTTTTTTGTTCTTGGTGTCATTTCGGATTCCTTTTCACGTATATTCATGGGATCAAGGATATTATTGAGTTGAGATTTTTTTGTTGTGTGCCGCCGCAAAGGGAGAATGAGACATTCTTGGGCTGATCCTTTTCTCGGGTGACAGCTTTCGGGGTGGTGGGATTCTTGTGCCAAAAATTTCCTTTGTTTTGACGGGCTCATCGCACACAGTTGTGCTTTGGAGGTTTTGTGGATTTTATTTACCAATAAAATTTTCATTGGTTTGGAACCCCAAAATATTTTCAATTGGAATCCCAAACAATTTTCAATTGGAATCCCAAGCAATTTTCAATTGGAATCCCAAAAAAAATTCAATTGCAATCCCCAATTTAAAAAGAAGCCGCTGGACTGTCAAAGCGAAAGGATTTTTTGTGGAAAAATCGAATTTTTGGCAAGGGAAATTTTTAAGCTACAGTGAAGTCTCTATACAGTCGAGTCTCCCTATAACGGCCTCCCTTATAAGAGTGGTCACTCTATAGCAGCAGCAAAAATAGTTCCCCTCAAAAACTTTCTCCAATTCGCAGGCACCGCTATAGAGAGAAAACCGTTATAAGGGAGGCCGTTATAGAGAGGTTCAACTGTAATTGTGTTCCGAAAAACAGCTCGACTTTCTCTCAAATTTGTTATCGACACTAGAATTGGACTGACTCTACCATTACCAAATTTATAGCAGTAATTAATTATTCCTTTTAAGTTATTGATACACAATTTACTTTCCACGAAATGAGCAAGTAGAACTTCCCAAGACAAGGAAATTATTCCCTTGATAATACTCTTTACATATGATATGCCCAGCAAAACTAGCCTCTTTTGGTCCTAATAATTTGTCCATAAATCCCCTCCAGGAAAAAGTTTTGTGGATAAACCTGGAAAGGGAGTGATTGGCAAATGATTGGAGGGGAAATGCATGGCTATAAAAGAATTTTTTTGGGGAGGGAGAAGCCCATTATTTGGCCATATCATTTCCTTTATAAAGAGCGATGGCACCCATTCATTTCCTAGGAAGGCCAACAGATCCTTTTATAGAGCGCAAGTGGAAGCCGGTGGCTATAATGGACAAAGTCAATATTGACTCTTCCCCAGTAATTCCTTCTTTCCTGCCCTCTTCGCCTCTCAATAAATTATCTGGCCAATTTTCCCAAACCACCCACACATGTCCAAAGTCTCCCGAGGAAGGTTGGACGAAGATAAAAAAAAAGTTGAGGAGAATATTTCCTCTCCAAAGTCAAGTTTTATGTCTTTTTCCCCCCTTTTTATGTCGCTTTATTTTGGACATATTTTTAGGGATTTATTTTTACATTGAATAATGTTTGGGAAAAATTCTGGGGTTTTACCTTTCCCCGAAATAATTTAGTTTGGTAAAAAAATATTCCAAAAATGACATAAATCATGCCAACTAGTCGACTCTCTCTATAACAGCAACCTATCCGCACCAGAAAAAGTGCTCTTATAACCCGTTGCTGGAACATACAGAGAATTAGTTAAAAAAATATTAATATTAATTAATTAATATTTTCAGGCGTAACTTCCATAATTTTCGGAATTCTAACAATATTTACACAATTGGGCGTAAATATTTACATTTTAGTGAGAAAAGAAAGAAAGTGTGCTGGTATAGAGTCCCGGGGCTGTTATAGAGACAACGTTAATGTTGAAGGGATACCTGACTTGGGCGCTAATGCTCTTATAGGAAGAAAGTGCTTTTATAGTGAGAGGGATGTGAGCGAGGGAAGAAAATACGCGGCTGTTATAGAGTAACTCCTGTTATTGGGAGGGCTCTTATAGAGAGCGCACTTTTCATGGTAAAGCTGTCGGGGGGATTCAGTACTGCTGCTATAGAGCTAGTTCCCTTATAGAGAAGGCCGGTATAGGGAGAGTCGACTGTACATCTTTTTCCCCGAATTTGAGTTTCCGAAATTCCCTTGACACTTGAAAAAATCTCCCAGTAAATGTCCCAAAACAAATTTGCGCAACTTTCCCCTTTTTTTCAATAAATCCCAATCCCAAAAAACTTTCTCTTCCACCTCGTTTGACATGTTTCTCCATAATCAAATAGAAGAAAAAAAATGACTCTCCCCCCCCTCCAAGAAAAACATTTTCCATATGGAAATCCTGGGGGAAAGTCAAGGGGGAAAAGCAAGGATGTATACAGAAAAAAAGTTTTTTTTTCTCTCTCTCATTTAATTAAAATATACTTTGGCTCCCAAAAACCAGCTGATACCCCCATTGAGGATACAAGGAAGGTGCATATGGAAAAGCCCGGTTAATGGCAGTTGAACTCTCCGTTTCGGGGAAGTGTGAGAGGCTAAATGGTCTAACCTGCTGTTACGCTCCTTGGCAAAAGGATGATGATGATGATGAGAAACTTCCCTTCACTTCACCTTCCATGATCCATGGCTGTCGTTTCTCCTTAATGCGATTAGTAGAGCCAGTTTTTTCTCCTTTTTTTCTCCTTTCCTTCTTGGAAAGACGAGGCGAGGGATTTCATAAATCATTTCCTCGTCCGTCTCGTAACTCCGCCCGAGCATCTTTATGCAAATTCCTTGTTCCTTCCTCTCATTTATTTCCTTTTCTTAAGCACGTTTTTCCCTGCATTTTTCCCTCTGTTTTTACACTCTCCATCATTTCCTCCTCCCGTTAAACTATTCAACATGAACATTCTTTGCTTAAGTGCGCGGACATTTACTAATTTACAGGTTTTTTGTATCCACATATACAGAAGACTCTCTCTATAGCGGCTTAGCAAGAAACATCTCACAGTCTGTCACAGCAAAACTGGATGAGCGAAATATTTAAACGCAAAAGTTTTCGGAAATCAAGCTTTCTCAACTGAGTTATTTCGGAAAATTCGGCGAACAAGCCAGTTTCGAAGATGTTTGGTGTAACTATACAGTCGACTCTCTCTACAACGGTTTGGCAAAAGGAACCTACGCAGTCGACTCTCTCTATAACGGTTCCCTTTATAACAGTACTCTCGCTATGGCAGCAAAAAATGCTCCCCTACAAAGCTTTCTCCAATTGCTAACGTAGAAATGTCTCTTCTCTATAACCGTTTTTCGCTATAACAAACGATGTTTGATGTTTTATAGGGTGCTGTTATGGAGAGAGTCGACTGTACATGTAACCGCGAAATTGGATGCGAGCTGAAGGCCCGCGGGAATCAAGCTTTCTCAACTGAGTTATTTCGGAAAATTCGGCCAGCACGCCAGTTTTGTAAATGTTTGGTGTAACTAAAGTCCACTCTCTCCATAACGGTTTGGCAAACAGCAACAACATGTAGCCGTTGTACAGAATAACCGTATAAGGAATAATACAAGATCGTTACAGAGGAAAACATTTTACGATGAGAGATTCAAAATTAAAGAAAAACCGGTGTAGGGAGAGAAATATACGAAGGTGTGGCCTAAAACCGTTATAGAGAAGAAGGCAAAACGGCGGGAGATTCAAAGCTGGTGCAAAAACCATTTAGAGAGATGCGTGTGTAAAGGCGTCGTCTAAAACCGTTATAAGGAGAGAGACTGAGTGGCCGTGGATTTAAAACTTCCCCGTTACAGAGAAAAAACTGTGGTAGAGAAAACTGTTATAGAGAATGAATTTATCGTTGTAAATCTCTCGGGCGGATTTGTGAACACTGTTACAGTGCTGAAATCGTTATAGGGAGGTCCGTTATGGAGAGAGTCGACAGTTCCGAAACAGTTGGTCCTTTTTCCAACTGCAACGCATGTGTAGCCAGGAATCCCAACAAAAATGTAAGTTGTTCCATAAAAAAGGTACAAAATCAGTGAAAATGTTTATTTCTCCGCAATTAGCGTCTCTCCAAAGGGCTGAATGTCAGTCTAATTAGTGAGATATTTTCTCTTCGTCATCTCAAGAGCCAGTTGATAGCTGGAAGCGGCCTAACTATTTAGCACCTGACGTTTTGGGTGAAACAGAATCATTTTCAAAGTAATTGCGAACACATCTACGAAAGAGCGCCATGGAGTGTTCGTATAAATCCGATGTAAAGGACAAGATTGAGCGTGTTTTTCACCATATATTATTACATACATACTCATGTATTTACATAATCCTTTGGACGTAATATGGAGCCCCGTGGAAATGTAATTTACTCAAGATTAATTCCCTCCGACTTCATTTCGGAGCGTGGGAGAAGCCGGAAGAGGAGGAAGACGACGTGTGGAGCGCTCCGTATTATAAGCCCCGTTGTTTTGGGTTGAGTTCCACGTTTGGAGCCCGCTAATTGCTCATTAGTTAAAGCTTGAATTAGCTCTTGCTTCCGAGACACTTCCAACTCCGTCAGGGTTGAGGAGCGAATTAAATTTGGATGGAGTTGCACAAGCTGTGGACGTAGAAATGCCTAAATGCGAGGAATTATGTCCCACACCTCCCATATGGCTTGTACATACAGTGGACTCTCGCTATAACAACCTAGAAGGGAAGGGCAAAAATGGTCGTTATATGGACCATTTAATATGTACACTATACATATACGAAAGGCTGAAAAATAAAGTCGTTATAAGGAGAGTTGTTACAGAGAAAGTCCACTGTACTTTGACACAAATAATATAGACAAATAACACGGGCATTCTAGAATAAACAAGAAAAAGGAGGAAAAAACAAAATACATTACAGATTGAACACTTTACACAAACAGGAGAACATTCTGGAGCAAGAAAACAATGGACTTTGCATTCGCTGATTAAGACTCACGCCCTTCTAGATAGCAGAAAAGACTGAGAAATTAACACGGACAAGAAAGAAAAGGATAGTGAACCCTAACCTACATGAATAACACCACATTCACTATGGATCACAACTGACTCAATGCAAAAAGAGAAACCAATGGAAATGAAGACGCTGCAACTACCTTTTAATCACAAATATCACTGATCTCAAGAATTCTCACAGCACTAATCACACCAATGTCAATTCCTTGATTCTTCTACATGGCTACCAAACAGCGTTCTGACGGAAAACCTGGATTTCCGAATGTGTTCAAATCCTGCCGACAAAATCTGGTCGATATAAAGGCCGGAGTGCAGAATTGGGTGCACTATAGAGATTGATGAGATTTGTTTAAACGTACGAACGTCAACCCTTTTGCATCTGGAAGCTTCACATGTACAGGAACGTCTTAAAACTGGATGTAAAATAGAGGCCGTCAACGTCCTCTAGGAAGGTCCAAGGACCAATCCACGTTGTCCTTGCCCAATGTTCCTGCCCGAAAACAAATTTCTCTTCTGGAAGTGAATAGACGGCAGGACGTAAAAGGGGTGGTTGGAGAAGCTCGTGAGGCTCGTGACGTATTGCGGGCATCAATTTCCCGGAGATTCCGCTTTTGTCCAGGCATTTTCCCTCCACTTGAAACCCTTCCTTTGATGGGGGATTTTTGAGGACGGGACCGAAGATGGAGCAAGGCCGGAGAAATTAGGGGATCCCCCTTGAGCAGGAGAAAAAATAAAGTAGAAAAATGCGGAAGGATACAAAGCTCTCTGGTATTTATATAAGATTTTGTATTAGTTTCCACATGTACAATGTCCGTCTCCTTTTTATGGATAGAGGAGATTGGATTCATCTTCTTCTGCCGTCCACCACAAGGACCGAGCTCAAAGAAAAGGGGGAAGAGCCAATTGACGAGCGACTTTCTTTCTGGAGAAAGTCGGGGAAAGCACGTATTGACATGTGTGCGGACACAGGAAATGTCCTCCCCCATTTTTGCACCCTCATTGCGAGGATCATCAGGAGAGGCGGAGGCATATTGGCGGAGAGATGTGCGGGGACTGCAAATTGGGGGAGACACCCCCAGAGAGGGACAGAGATGGAAGAGCTGGAGATGGGAGGAATGAGGGGAAATATGAAAGGGCAGGAAGATGAAGAGAAACAAGTTCCAAGGATGTCTGACCTCCAAAAGTGGAAACGGCCGGAGGAGCGAATCCTGAAGGACTCCCAGCACAAAGCCAGTCACGGCAATCAGCGGCAATCAGAGCCAATATCCCATTTTTCTCGGGTTCCCGCTCTCATCCCTCGAATAATAAGTCAAAAGACACAAGAGAGATAGACAAAACAGTAGAACAAAACACAGGAACGAGAGACAAAAGTAAAACAGAAGAGAGAAAAGAGAAAATATGACAAATGAGAGACAAAAGTAGGACAGGAGAGAGATAAAATGAGAGGAAAAGAGACAAAAAAAGAGCAAATGAAAGAAAAAGAAAGAGAAAAGAGAGCAAATGAGAGATAGAAGAGAGACAAAATGAGAGAAAAAGAGAGAAAGAGAGCAAATTAAAGAACAAGAGAGACAAAGGAAGGGAAAAGAGAGCAAATGGGGGAGACAGAAGAGACAACATGAGAGAAAGAGAGCACATTAAAGCAAAAGAGAGACAAAGGATACAATAGAGAGCTAATTAAAGAAAATGAGAGACAAAAGAAAGAAAAAGAGAAAAGAGAGCAAAAGAGAGACAAAGGAGGGAGAAATGAGACAACAGAGAGAAAGAGAGCAAATGAGAGACAAAAAGGGAGAGAAAGAGAAGGAAAAAGTGAGACAAAAGAAAGGAAATGAGACAAAATGAGAGACAAAAGGGAGTATATGACAGAAAAAGAGATAGAAAGAATAAGAGAGCAAATGAAAGAAAAAGAGAGCAAATGAAAGAAAAGGAGAGACAAAAGAAAGAGGAAGAGAGACCAAAGTGAAAAACAGAGCAAATGAGAGACAAAAGAGAGCAAAGAGATTGGATTGAGAAAAAAGGAAGATTAACCAGAATGAATAGAGATAAACTAGAGAAAAAACGGAGAAAAAAAGAGACATCAGCAAGCCAAAAGACATAGGATTCAGAGAAAAATGTAAAACAATAAAAAATGAAGGAAAACAATTAGACAGAAAAAGAAAAAAGAAAGAAGATACGACGACAACGATAAAGAGGCAAAGCTATCGAAATAAAATGCAAGAGAGGAAATGAGCATAACGAGAATTCCAGGAATGTGAGCTCTGAAAAAAACGGAAAAAAGGACGAAAGAAAAAATAACCGAGTCTATAATAGGAAAAAGAACTGAGGAAAAAAAACATGGGCATGTCAAGAGGAAAGAGAGCGAGAGAGAGACAGAGAGAGTGAGAGAGTGGATGAGATCGGCATGTTTTGCATGATGCATGAGGGATTGATTTCAATCTCCGTTGCCAAGCATTGCTCCATTCCTGGGGCTTCTCCGTATGCAGCCAAAAGGCTTCCATCGCCCCCTCCGATTCTCCGCCGATTTACAAGAAGTGCGTCCTTGTACTTCCTCCAATTTCCCCTCTTCGACAGTGTGAGGCACGGAGGGAATAAACTCCCTCCTTCCCCCCCGCAAAAAAAAAACGTGGAAAGACACAACCATGTTTGTGTGTTCAGTAAAAAAAAATTGAGTTTCTACGGAAAGAAACCTGCGCTTGAAACGTAAAAAAAGGGTAGGTCTCTCCCGGGAATTTCCCTTAAATTTCAAGCCGGAGCAGGAGGAAAGACTCACATGATATGAATAATTTTACAGACTTTTTGACACACGGATTTATGAAATACCCAGTGTAATAACCTCAAAAAAATGCATTGAGGAGCCAGGAGGGAAAATGGGGAATTTCTTGCCTCCGGAGACTGCAAAAAAAAAGTCCCCCGTCATTTCTGCTCTCCTTCATCAATATTTCATCATTTATTTCCCTTCAAACTCCCATCGACAGACTCCACCACAACCCAAGCTTTTCCATGTGTTCACACATCCAACAAACATGAAATGGAAATCCCAGTATTTTTTTTTTGTGCAGGTAATTTCACGGTTTATCAACTTTTGCAGAGTTTAATCGCCGTCATTTATACAAATCCTTCCGCCACTCGCTCTGGAGGAGGTGGCGGAGCAATGAATTTAATTTCATGGGAAGCTTCCTCTTTCTACGCCGGCATGTCAGTGTTTTTAATTTTAATTTTTCCCGCTCACTGCATCTTCTGGGATCCAAAAACCCAGGCGTTTCCGTAAATAAATACAGTCGACTCTCTTTATAACGGTTTAGCAAAATAACATTTCACAGCGAAATTGTCACAGCGAAATTGGAAGCGAGCTATAATCTTTCGGCAATCAAGCTTTCTCAACTGAGTTATTTCGGAAACTTTGGCGAGCAAGCCAGTTTTAGAGATGTTTGGCGTAACTACAGTCCACCGTTTCCATAGCGGTTTGGCAAAAAGGACCTACATTTAACCGTTGTAGAGAACACCCGGTATAAGAAATAATACAAGATCGTTCTAGAGGAAAACATGTAATGGCGTGGGATTCAAAATTAAAGAAAAGCCGGTATAGGCAGAGAAATATGCGAAGGCCTGGCCTAAAACCGTTTTAGGGAAGAACTCTAATCGGCGGGGGGATTCAAAGCTACTTCAAAACCGATATTGAGAGAGAAGTATGCGAATGCGTGGCCTAACACCGTTATAGGGAGAGAAACTGAATAGCGTGGGATTCAAGACTTCATCGTTGTAGAGAAAAAACTGGGATAGAGACAACTATTATAGATAGTGAATTAATTATTGTCGTAAATCTCTCGGGCGGGTTTCTGAACACCGTTATAGTGGGAAAGCTATTACAGTCGAACCTCTCTATAACGGGCTCCCTTATAACGGTTTTCTCTCTATACCGGTGAATAAAAATGTTTCCCTCAAAAACTTTCTCCAATCATTAACAGAAATTTCCTTTTTTTATAACGGTTTTTCGTTATAACGAGGAAAATATGCTGATTTTAGGGGAACCGTTATAGAGATAGTCGACTGTGTAAGGAGGCTCGTTATAGAGAGAATCGACTGTAATGTAGCACTTGTCGCGGAATTGGATGCACAAAAATTTAAAAAAACAAGGAATACTGCGGAAAAGGAACACAAGAGGCTAGCACGAGATTAACAGAGAGAAGCCTGAAGGAATAAGAAAAGAAAATGTAAGAAAGGAATGCAAAGAAAGGACTAACAAAGGGAGAAAGTCGGCCCAAAATGTAAGTGTAGAAGCCGGGAAAGCTTGAGGCAAATTCGCCGAACAAATAAAGACTCTACTTGACACCGTTCGTATTTGCCTCGTTGTTTGCTCATTGTTGCTCCGGCCTCTTTCCAGTCTATTCTGTCCTCCAACTCACTCTTTCCCTCCACGTCTTGTTTGCCCAACTTCTCATTTCCTCTTCAAAGATCGACGGAGGAGGAAGCAATAGGTAGATCCCATTTGCAAACGTCTTATACATTCTTTGATGCTCTCGGATATATTCCTAGAAGTTGTCATTCAAAAGGAAACTTCCCACGTCGTGTTCCCTGCAGCGCATTTTAAGTCACCAGAAATCTATCAGCTTTCACCTGCAGAAACGGCAGAAAGAGAGAGTCCAAGTGGGAATTCGTAGGGAAAGTAGAAATAAAATGACATGGCGACAGAAAGGGAGGAGATGATGAAACAAATGAAAGCAAAATGCTAGAGAGAGCACAAAGTATCTGCAAAACATTACGCCAAGGAAAGGAATTGCAAGGAGAAAGCAAACTGAGAAAATTGTAGAGAATATGGGAAACGAAATGGAAAACACAGAAAATGAGGAAGACAAGGGGATAACATAACATACAAAAGATTGATAAAGAGCAAAAAAAGAGAGGAAAAGAGAGAGAGAGAAAAAGCAAATACTCAATAATGCCGACAACTGTTCAAGATTCTCGACGTTTTTTATGGAGAAATCTCAACCTTAAATTCTTGCTGTTTGACGTATAGCGATTCCGAATTTTGTTGACACTACTTTTCCCATCAAATGTTCCATTTTTGCCTTGTCGGTTTTATTGAATTGTTGTAAGTAACAACTGCCTCGTATATTAAAATTGGTTTCGATTGGTAAAAAGTAACAAGTCTTGTTTAAATCTCAAGTGGGAGTCTCAAGTTCCTCCAGTTTTTATTCACAACTTTACGTGTCTCACTAACCAACTGAGTTAATACCAAACATTTGTTAGCTTTGAACAATTCCATACTTAAAGAGTTCATTAGGACGCTTTTGAATAGACTAAGGCAGAGGGGAAGGCTTTAGCTACAACCAGGAGGGCTAAGTATTGCGGTAGAGCAATTCAACATTGCGACAGCGTATTTGTTAGAACTCATTTCCTAGTAAATATGATTACAGAGTGAATAGAAGTATCTTCGGTGGAATCAAGTTTATTAGAAGTGAGATATCTTTATTTGTGTAGAATCAAGTCGAGGCAATACAGAAATAATCGTAGTAATCGTAATAATCGTCCACCAAACAAATTCGGCTAGTTCAGATGGAGAAGAATAATAATTTGTTCCATGTGATACTGACCCGGATGCATGTGACTACAATAAAATCCGTTTTTTGTCTGTTTCAAAGTGGCAGAGATCACATTCACGGGGTCATTAGTTCCCACTTACTCCCTGCTCGGGATTTGCGTGAGGAGATGAAGCGATAAGGTCATGTTTAATTAAAAATCATGCTGACGCTCTCCATTGCTCTTTAGGCTCCCTCTCTCCATTTCCTCTCGTTATTCCTTTTATTCCTCTCTGTCACATTCTCCCTTTGATCCTTCATGGGAGTTGGACGGGAGGCTTTCCATTTGAGTCCCAATTGAGTGCTGAGTGAGGAGCGGCGCGGGCTCTTCCTTTGCAACGCTCATTTCATTCTCCCTTTGACGCTTCAGGTTTTTTTCCCCTGCCGTTCAAACACATACAATATACATATATGTATATATATATATATATATATATATATGTACAAGGACACGTATAAGTGTAAGGCACACATTTATACAGGAATATTGTATGGATTGCGTCCATATGCGTGAATACATCCGAGGAATGCCGTAAATAAACACGTAGTGGCTCCTTTGGACAGCCTGCTGTTCCTTGCATTTCCTCCGTCGCTCCATTTATACAAACTATAGAAAGGGGAAATGACTGTTGGAAAAAGATACGAATGAGATGAAATTGAGGGAGAGAGACGTGAGTTGGAGTGAGACATAAACGGGGTGAGACGAGATGGACAATAGAAAATCACAAAAAGGGGAAAAGGAAGATATTCGAAAGAGACGGACAGGGGCCAGATCAAGGGATGGACGGAGAGGGAAAAGCCAATGCGGGGAAATAAAGACAGAAAAACAGGCAGAAAAAGAATCAGACGAAGAAAAGAGAAAAATATCAGCAAAAGAAAAGAGACAAATATCAAATAAAAAATATCAGCAAAAGAAAAGAGACAAATATCAAATAAAAAATGACAGACAACAAAAAATATATCAAATAAAAAATGACAGACAACAAAAGAGAAAAATATCAGCAAAAGAAGGGAGAAAAAAGAAAACAGGAAAATATAATATAAAAAAATGACAGAAAAAAGACAAATATCAAAAAAAAAAAAATGATAGAAAACATACGAGAAAAATGTCAGCATAGGAAAAGAGAAAAATATCATATGTATCAAAAATGATAGAAAATATAAGAGCAAAATGTCAGCAAAAGAACAGAGAAAAATATCATATGTATCAAAAATGACAGAAAAGAGAAATATATCAGCAAAAGAAGAGAGAGAAAAGAAAATATAAAAATATAATATAAAAAAAAGACAGAAAAGAGAAAAATATTAGCAAAAGGATAAAAATATCAGCAAAATAAAACAGAAAAATATTAGCAAAGGAAAGAGAAAAATATCAGAAAAAAAGGTAGAGAAAAGTAAAGAGAAAAATATCGTGTACAAAATTGACAGAACACAAAAGAGAAAAATAGCAGCAAAGTAAGAGAGAAAAATAGCAGCAAAATAGAGAAACATCTCAGCAAAATAAGAGAAAAATACCAGCAAAATAAGAGAAAAATACCAGCAAAATACGAGAAAAATACCAGCAAAATAAGAGGGAAAAATATCAGCAAAAGAAGAGAAAAAATGAAATATAAAAATATCATATAGAAAATTGGCAGAAAACAAAAGCTAAAAATATTAGCAAAAGAAAAGAGAAAACACAAATAGAAAAGAGGAGAAAACCGAGAGTACAAAAAAAAGACAAGAAAGAGAAAAACATCAGAGAAATAAGAGGAAAGGGAGTACAAGGAAGATAAAAGATAATAGAGAGAGAGAGAGAGAAATAGCCAGCAGGAAAAGCCAGGATAGAAGGGAGTAAGAGAGAGAGAGAGAGAGGAAATAGTACGCGAGATGGACAAGAAATGAAAGAGATGCAGAGAAGCTGAATAAGAATAAGAGAGACGGGGATTTTTTAATATTCTAATAAATAGAATATAAAAAAGAAAAACAGACGTACAAGGAGGCAACGTCAGGAGTGACGAGAATTAGAAGCGAGAGAAAATCAATTAGAACTAAACGGGAAAATGGAGACAAAAAAGAGACGGAGATGAAGTGATAGAGGGAAATCGTTATGCTAGATGATACGTCAGAGAGAGAGAGGGAGAGAGAGGGAGAGAGAGGGA
>JAQGBT010003399.1:0-19763 GCA_034698585.1 Disparrhopalites patrizii | reverse complement strand
CTTTCTTGTTTTCTCTCTCTCTCTTTCTCTCTTTCTCTCTCTCTTTCTCTCTCTTTCTTGTTCTCTCTCTGTCTTGTTTTCTCTCTCTTTCTTGTTCTCTCTCTGTCTTGTTTTCTCTTTCTTTCTCACTCTCTTTCGCCACCCTGTCTTGCCTCTCTTGGATGAGCAAAAGAAGAGCAAAATTTTAGCCAGTTTAAGCAGATTTTGGTAGTTCTTGGCTTAATGTGAGCATTATACTCTGTCATAATAGTAATAATATATTAAATGGTTGTATAAAAAGCAGAGAGAAATGTTTTGCAAAGACTTCCACTGTGTCCCAGCTGGATGTATTCAAAGGGGATTTTCCAGTCCCAATGGATTTTTGTCATTTTCTCCAACATTATTCTGCATGAAGAGGGTAAAAGAGAAGAATGAGTGAGAAGAAGCGCTTTAAAGAGCACACACACTCACATGGAATAATTGTAGTAACAACTCAACACTATTTTTCAGGGTGAATTTCCTACGGCCGCAAGGTAGATCCCATAACTAATGGATGTAATTCAAAACTCCATATAATAATAATATAACTCTTTTTAAAAAAAATAAAACATACATGGCTGCATGTGTTACATAGGGATGTATGGCTATATGTATAATTACATGTATGTAAGTGTATACATATGTACTTAGTTCTCATAACATGGTAGAGGTATATATTTTCCAAGACAAAAATGAGGATGAGCTTGAGCTATAAAGACCTGATTTTATAAGCTATACGTAATGTGCATCCAAGGTCGTTATTTTCAGGGCATGTTTTTTTGTCTTCTTCTTGGAAATACTAGTGTACCTTTATACCTTTGTATTATATTATTATATGATTATACAGGGATTTTTTTTAATGAAAAAAAAGGAGCATGTGGATACGGCTACAACCGTATTAGACATCCGCTAAAAAGTTGGTTTTTTTCCCCTACCACAGTTTCTAGGACTAAGTCATTTCCACGAGGGTCTTCCCTCCCCATGTGTGTGAATAAATTGTTTTTATTATTAATTCTACACAGTTTCCCCCTTTTCTCCCTTACTTTTTGTCTTGTGCCGAGTCATTTTTTAAACAAGGACTGACATGTTACAGAGGGGAAAAGCTGACAAGTAGGCATCGTCTCATATTACGTGCAGTCAAACAAAGAGTTAGTCCAAAATCTCCAAAAGGGGGATTACAAAAAAAAAATTAGAATTTAAAGAAGAATATAAAAAAAAAATTGTACCTACATATTTGTATGTGGTTGTGTTCTGGCCAAAAAAAATTATCCCCAATTTTCTTTTCATCGAACAAAAACGACGTGGGTGAAAGAAATTCTTTTTTAAGTTTATTGTTTTACTTAAATAATGTATATATATGTTTTCTTTGTAAATTCGATTTCCAGACGACGAGCAATAAAACGACTACTAAAACTGTCACTGTGAGCGGAGGCCGAACGGATGATTTTGAGACGCTGAAGGTGAGACAAAAATCTACTTTGGACCTATTTCATTTTTTCATTATGTAGCTAGTTGAATTTTATATGGATTTTAAATGTGTACACCTGCATTTTAAATAGACCATGCAGAGGAATAATTTGGGTATGTATTTCAACAGTAAAAATGGTGAGGGTATGCGTGTGTGTGCCAAATCTAATAACAATTTGCATTCTTCTAAGGAAAATCGAATTATTTACGATTTTTATATGGTACTTGAGCGAATCAGAATAGCACTGCATGAGGCTTTGCTTTCGCTCAGAAAAATCAACGGGGCTTTTGATTTAGATTTAACCCTTTTTTTTTACTCTGCTGACAGGTGGAATTCTATTATATGTTAGATTTTCCTCGCATTCACACAACCTGTTAATTCTTGCAAAATAAAGTAACAGAATGCAGGGAAAATGTGGGTATAATGATTGGAAAAGTCAGCAATTTTTAAATCAGTTTGAAATTGAACAAGTTTAGATTATATACACACACGCAAAACATTCCCTTGCATAAATGTGGGAGGATAATGTGTCATGCTATTCTACAATATTTGCGTAATAATTTTTTAACGAATCTTCTAGAAGTTGTTTATTCCATTAATTCTGTAAAACGTTCTAATTATAACTCTTTACTGGCAGGTATGGATTTTTTACTGGTATGTATAAGCGCACTAATTTACGGCTAACATAATATGCTAGACTCAAAATTTTACGTTCATATATTGCGCAAAAATCTGATGACATTCCAGAAAAAATTTCTATGAGGCTTCGTGAAAACGTGTGTGATCTCCATCTCACATTAATGTATGTCCTTGCCATTGTGTTGTAATTTTTTTGTATTGACATTTCCTAAAAAAAAGCCCTTGCATGCGCACGTTAAGAAAGTTCTTTCTCTCTTTTGAGGAAAAGGAAATTAACCTTGTTTATATCAGCAAATATGTGAAAAGAGTGTAATCCTTCCCTTAGGAATAATTTATACGCTCAACTCCTTAAAAAATCCTGATATCTTCCATGGACAAGACGTAAAGAAAAGGAATTTTCCTAACAATAATACCACTTTCTCACACAGTTGTCATTCGTGAAAATGACATTGAGTCAAAGACAATGGTTTCCTTCAGAGTCATGAAGACGTGTGCGTGCGGATCAGTTTAATGTGGATAAAAAATAGATTTGAAAACATAACAATGAAGATTATGTAAGAATAATCCAAGCTAAAAACCAGGTTTTTCACCGTGTAATAGGAACTACCAGGGAATACATTTTTCATTGAATACTGAAAACTGAAAAAAAAATCAAATAGACGACGTGTAGTCCTACAATTATAATGCCAATATGGGCTCATCCAAACGTCAAATCATAGCTTCACTCAACCGTATAAAATTACTGTGAACTTACCATTTTCTTAAAACAATAAAAAACAGTACGTTTTCTGGTTTCATCCAAATTTTTTCCCTATGTAAACTGTATAAAATTAGATTTAAAAAAAAACACCAGTAAAATCCTTCAAGGTTCCTAGTTAAAAATGTAGCACACAGTATTTGTTGGAGGATAGAAAATTTGCCAAATGTGCATATCTTTTTGTCTCTAAAATGTTTTTTTAAAGGGAAAGTACCCACAGGAAAAAAATTCAGAGTGTCAGAATCAAAAGTGTTAAGTGGCCAAGACAAGAGAATTTTACATATAGTTACTCAGCAAGGTCCGTCTTAGATTGAGGACAAGGAAGTATATACCAAAAAAACAGTTTTTTTTGAAGGAGAAGGAAAAAAATATTTAGAAACGTTTGTACATTTCAAAAAAGATTTCAGAGAGACATGTAAAGGATACAGTAAACACGTTTTCCATTTCCTTTTTCGTTGACCCGCCATTCCCAAGTGATAATTGGAAGCTTTTAGTACACACTTGTGACAGAATGGCAAGTGGTAGTAGCACACTTTTTTTTCTCTCTCCCAACCATTGTCAAAGTGGTACAGAAAGTCAAGGGAGAATTTAAACAGGAGTTGAGTGTACAGGCTTTTTTTTTTGAAAAAAATACTCCCCTGCACGTGGGTGGAATATTGGTGCTACACCTCAGGGAGAGTCAGGATAGTAAAGGTGTGAATTTGTCACACTTCTGCATGGGAGTGTGACCAGTCACTTCATAGGAAGAAAAGGAAATGATATGAAAATAAAAAGCTCCATGATCCTGATAAATACTACATAATCTTGATGTCCTATTTTCATTTAATAAAATTCTTTCTATCTCAGTTAAAGTCTCGGGGGAGAATTTAATCTCTTGCACGCTTTAATGCAGATCCTCCAAGATTCCAAATTACCCGAACTCAATGAATTGCAAATTCCTGTATGTCCAAATTTATGTATTTGCAACTTAGTTTTTGTACAAGTTCATTTATTTACAAATTTATGGATTTACAAATTGATTTATGTCCAAATGTATGCAGGTGTTTGCAAATGGATTCATTTCTAAATATATGTATTTGCAAATTGATTTATTTCTAAATTTATGTATTTGAAAATGGATTTATTTCTAAATTTATGTATTTGAAAATGGATTTATTTCTAAATTTATGTATTTGCAAATGGATTTATTTGTAAATTTATGTATTCGCAAATTGATTTATGTTCAAATGTATTCAGGTATTTTCAAATTCATTTATTTACAAAATGTATTTGCAACTTGGGTTATTTACAAAATGTATTTGCAACTGGGTTTATTTACAAATTTATGCATTTTCAAATGGATTTATTTCTACATTTATGTATTTGCAAATTGATTTATGTTCAAATGTATGCAAGTATTTTCAAATTCATTTATTTACAAAATGTATTTGCAACTTGGATTATTTACAAAATGTATTTGCAATTTATGTTATTTACAAAATGTATTTGCAACTGGGTTTATTTTTATTTACAAATTTTTGCATTTTCAAATTGGTTTATTTCTACATTTATGTATTTGCAAATTGATTTATGTTCTTTATGCATGTATTTACAAATGCATTTTTTTTATAAATTTATATATCTGCAAATTGATTTATGTATGCATGTATGTCCACATGTATGCAGGTATTTGAAAATAGATTAATTTCTAAATGTATGTATTTGCAAATGTATTTATGTCCAAATTAATCTCAAAATTTGCCTGAATACAGATGTCTTTCCAGCCGTTGGACACTTCAACGCAGAGAGAAAGAATCAATGTGAGCCGAAGTGGTACCATGGGAGTCCGGCGTCCTCCCACGCGTCGTCACACGCCCGCAGCCATCCTCTCCAGTAGTCCAGAAGAGCTTCCAGGAGATCCCATCATGGACGATACCAACACCAGCAATGGTATCTCCGAGGAGCCGGAAGTGACCTTCCCCGATTACAAGTCCCCCGATTCTCCAGCCGGAATCTCCATCGTGGGCTACAAGAACATCTCCCCGAAAATCCGGGTGGGATTCCCCGTGGAGATCCAATTGGAATTACAGTCCAAACTCCGCTACTCGAATGGGGATGACCAGAGTAATACCACCACCACCAACGGGGTTCACATCCAGGAGGCTGATGATGATGAGGAGGGGGATGAGTCCAAGGCGGAGGTGGTTCATGTGGAGGATGATTTAAAAACATTTACTTCTACCACCACTAATAATGAATCCACCACCAGAGTAACATCCTCCTCTTCCTCCGTGGGAGGAAAAACCTCCACATTACTAGATAGTAATGTCTTTGTCTCCCCCCTGATCCCTCCCAATAATTCACAGTCACCACCAATCCCTCCAACCAAATCCTCCTCCGTGTTTAGTAATAATCATAGAAAGAATGAGTCCACCAAACCAACCATGGAGCATCCAGCTGATTTGAGTCGTCAAGGGAATCCTGAGTCAGCAGATTCCTCTTCGTTTCCCGCAGGAGCACCCAAGAGGCAAGAGCATCAGAAGACGGAGGACTTTGATTTCAATCACAGAAGGAAATCCTACGGTTCCGAGTTCCAAGAGAATCCTCACGGCTCCGACGAAGAGGATGAGGACTCCTCCAAATTACCGGAAGAATCCACTTTCATCGAAGATATGACCTCCTCCCCTTTGTCCCGCCATATCAACAATTTCCACAGCACCAGTAACATTTATGCCAAAGCCAGTAACAATGGTAGTAATATGAGCAACAGTACTAGAAATATGACTAATAGTACTAGCAATATTACCAATGGGAATTGGCACCATGAGCGTCCCGGGAATAGATCCAACTTCCCCCGGCTGTCTCCTTCGTCTCTTTCCCGCTCCTGGGACCTCATCCAGAGTGTGGCAAACGCTCAGCAGCGGAGGGACGCGAATAAGAAGTTATTCTCCTCCTCCTCCAACCTGGACACTCTCAATTACAATAATAATAACTACTCGAAATCAAGTCATAATCAATACAGTAGTAAGTTACCCCAGAAGAGTGTGGTGATATTAAATCCTTTTGAGGAGACGGAGGATCCCGAGGACATCCTGGACATCCCCGATCCCCTCATCCAGAACTCTGTCTCCTCTCACCATGACTACACCCTGGATTCCTTGGAATTATTCCCGGAAAGCTTGAAGAAATTCTCCAATAGTTTCAACACAAATAATAATAATAATACTAAGAATAATATAAAAAATCGCCCCATGGCATCATTAGCCAATAAAGGGATGGATAGGTCATCCTCACACGGATTTTCCCCTCCTGACGTGATTCATCACAACATTGCGAGGGAAGAGCTCATCAATAAAAAAGCGGACGTCAAGTCCACGAAGCAACAGCATCTCCTCAAGATGTTGGACGAGACCCCGGATCTACTTAATAAGATGTCCTTCAAAAATTACTTCCCGCCCACAAACTCCGCCGACCTCATGGAACTTGAGAAAAGGAATGGTAAGACGACGACAAGTACATCCCAGAGGAACCACAAGAGTCATGAGGGGGTGGATGACGAGGACACTCACCCCGAATTGACGTACAATCACGACGAGTATCAAAGGAATTTGGACTACCTAAATGAGTCCTTAAGTCGCCTATTGAATGAGGGGAAAGATGGGAAATTGAAGCAGAATGGGAGCAGCGGCGGTGGCATGAATAATAATGCACATAATAACAATAACATTCAACAAAGGAATCATCACAACCATTCAAACAGTGGTGGCAACTACTCATTTGGGAAAAGTGAGTCAAGGCCCGTTGAGAAGACTCTGCGGGGGGACCAATTACTCCTTTTGCAAGGACTCAAGAAGAATGAGGAGGATCTTGTGGAGGATATGACTTTATCATCTGGGAAAAATCATCAGGATGGGAAGCCCGTCCAAGTCTCTCAGACGTGGATTTCCTCCACCTTCGACCATCCCAAACCCTCTCAACTTGCCCGGGACAATGATGTGACAACGAGCATCTCCGCCACCACGGATCCTCCCTTCCCCGGGAATCCTCCCCCCAATAATAAACGAGGGGGTGGGAAGAAGGTGGAATTTTGTAAGACGGAGGTTCATTTCACCCCCGAGTCAGGGAAATTTAATATAGTGGAGACAGATGAGAACAAGCCCTCCACCGTCCATTTATATCGACGTAAAAAGAATAAAGAGAAAAGGAATCATAATTCCTCCGGGACTACAACTACCGCCTCCTCAGAGGAGATGGCAAATAACAGCACCAAAAAGCTCGAGAGAGTCCTAATCTCTGAGAAAAACCAAGACAAACAACAACACCCACACGGCGTTGGTGAGGAGAAGAAGTCACAGCGAAAGTTGCATAATCTCTCAAGTCACACCAGCCACGGTAAAGGGTTGAGTGGTGGTAGTAGTAGTAGTGCTAGTGATGTTGTTGGTGGTAAAAGTTCCATTGGGGCAAATGGGAACGACCATCACAATCTCCTCGAAGGTCTTGAACTCCTTCACAAGACAACCAATAAGAGTCATAGGAAAAGTGCGCTGGTGGACAAGGTGGGTGTTGTGGATGGGAAGAAAAATTCATTGTTGTTCTTCCATCCTACTTGGACTGAGCAAGATGCCAAACCAGAGGAACTCGGGGTTGATGAAGAAACTGTCACACCTACAACTACTACAGCCAACATTCCACCTTCTTCCACTTCTTCTTCATCCACGACAACCCCAGCCACAAATACCTATCTTTCCCCCTCATCCACAAATGCGACTAATCATAATCATCTACTTCATGAGGCTCGTGACCATCTCATGGGGCTAAACACGAGGGATGATGATCATGAGGATGATGAGGATAAATACGGGGAGAATAATCACAGTAGTCTGGGCTCTAATGAGTCATTCCTCTCCTCCCTACCACCACCAACACCACCAATGCTCCATGGACGGCAAGTATCAGATCATTTATATGATGATGATGAGGAGGAGGAGGAGGAGGAGGGTCAACTCCTTCCAAAAATAAGTAAATCTTTGAATACTACCAAGAACAAAATCTCACCCTCGCAAAATCTCAGCAGTAGTCACGCTAATCACCCCAGTCACGAGAATAATAATCTTAGTAGTCTGAGTAGTAATAATAGGAGATCCATGAGTGAGCTCCTGGGGGAATTGGGACTAGATGGAGAGGATGGAGATGATTGTCGGGAGGATATGTTGATTTCCAACGGGGGCGGTGGAGGGAGTCAGTTTGGGGAATTAAAAATCCAGAGATTTCTCAAGCAATTGAAGAAGGGATCATCCTCATCCTCATCCTCCTCCCTTTTGGCCAACTCCCCCACGAATGACATTTATTTGTTGGAGCCCGGTGGGGGTATTGTTATGGATGGGAGGTCACAACAGGGGCAGGGGGATGACCAGTCCATTCCCCTTCGGTTTGACAATGTCTATGAAAATGGCTCATTTGTGCCCTTGGCCACTCGGAGGAGCTTGATTGAGATGAATAATCGGAATCGGAAGCGTGGGGGGAGTCACCAGGCCCCGGCCAACCATTGCCATCTCCTGTCAGACAATAGTAGTACCACCACCAGTAATTATTCCCTACCCAACTCTGATAGGGATAGCAAAGGAGGGGGTGGAGGAGGGGACTACCACCAACCTTTGAAATTCACCATGGAGGCGACGGTGGACACGACGGGTGCAAAGCCCCAGATTACGACCGTAGACTTACGGTATGCCTTCGATAAAAACAATTCCTACTTCAACGAACCCGCTAAGAGGAGGAACTTTAAGATTGGAGGGAATAATAAATGCCAAGGAAATGAGGAGGAAGATGAGGAACCTCCATATGACTTGATTATCCCTCCCGTGCGACCGGAAGTTCGGTCTTTGCCACCTTTCAATAAAAATGGACGCGCATCCATCGCTTCCCCCCTCCAGGGGGACACCTCCAAGAGTCCGGTGGGGGAGCCGTTGTTGCAAAATCATCCTTATAACAATCACTCCAAACCACCCCTCCCCATCCTCCCCTCCCAATTCTCCTCCTACGAAAAAACTGGAGCGGCACTTCGGGAACGATTTCATGCCAAAAATCCCCAGAACAACCCCCATCCTGCTGGTAGCCTGGCCTCGAGGGTAAATGAAATCTCCGGGAAAATGAAGGCTACCAATACATCCCTGAAATCCCCGGGTTTGGAACAATATCCCGAGTCCCTATACACGCCCTCCAAGTCCATCGTCATTATTGGAGGAGATGATGAGGATGAAGATGGTGACCTCAGAAATGAAGAACACCCAAATCTCCACGAAGATCACAATGGATCCCTTTTAAAACATGAGGATGTATCCGAAGACATGTTGAGCTCAGAGCCAATCCTAAGTATGGATCACACCTGGAAAGGCCCCGCGCATTTTGACTACCAACCCCCGAGTAATGGAAGTAGTGCCGGTAGTAACAAGGGAGCTCCCGTGATGAGGTCCATGACATTTCCCAAATCCTCCCGTCCGGAGCCCGAATGGGTCACCAAGGCCAAGAGCCGGGAATCTCGAGTCACGGATTGGAACTTGGTTGGAAAGCAATATGGCTCCTCCAGAAAAGCGGAACCACCCTGGATGGCGGAATTAAGTCGCTTTAAATCCAAACCACCACCATCACCAACTTCCAATCGTCCCCATGATCATCACGTGGGACCTCCCAGGGCTCCTCCTTCCTATGGTTATCCCTGGGAACAGAAGACTGGGGTGGTGAGAGAAATTCCGGTGGCACGCATCCAAAGCCCGACTGACAGTGAGACGTTGATGGAGGCTGACATGGGGACAGAAAGGACACATGGGTCAATTACCATAACAGAACTAACGGATGACTCCCCTGTCCCAGAAAGAACCCCAACCCCTCCTCCGGTGGTCATAAAACCTAGTCTACCCATTCGAAAGGCGGGAGCAGGACCAGTAATTAGTAAGAAGATGACCCAACACGAATCCCCCACAACAACCGTTGGTCATAGCCTCACGGACTCGAACCGAGACTCGGATTCCATCCTCGTCAAACCCCCGCAATTGAGCTCCGAAGAACCAAGTACTACTACCACTACTAAAGGTCAAAGCAAGGAATCACATGGAAGTGGCTTGTACAGTAAAACCAATAAAAGTAATAATAGGGACAATATGAATAAGCATCCCGATGATTCCATCTTGATTGAGGAGGAAGCCCCCCTGGATAAGAAGCTCCTCGCTCCCCTCACGGAGTCCACGAGGAGGTCACCTTCTAGGAAGCCCCTCCAGTCTTCCAGCAACGTGAATAAGACGGCAAATAACCGATCCCTCTCCAACGGGAAGGGAAACACTCATTCTGGTCTACCTCCACCCAGACCCCCGAAGCCACCCCAGAGAGTGAGCTCCTTGACGACCAAATCTCACCCAGTGAGTGGTTTGTCATCGGAGCGGAAATCCCCGGCAACTAACGGTCATCACACGAGTAATAGTAACAGTAATAATAACAGACATGCCCATAACAAATTTAGAAATGACTCCGATGTGGACGACTCGGCCGTACTAACCACTCGTCATACTAACAATCCTCCCATTCACAATCATCCCCTCGTCAAAGTGGCCAAAATGCCCATTGCCAACAACAAGACCATGGCGACCAAGTCACCCAGTCCAGAGGCGAAGAGCACGACTCCGAAGAATAAGGCAAAGCATCAAGGTAATTATTAGCAGCTCCTTTCATTTCAACCTTTACTGGAAAGCCCCAGATCAAATGCAATGGACGCGTTGAAATACTCACAGACTTTGCAGATTTCTGGAATGCCCGCTATATTAAAGCATAGCCAGAATTCTAGAAATGTGGAAAATCTCGAGTTTTTCAACGCACCCAATATGTTTAAACCCCAGTTGTCTCGTCTCTCCATCTTAAACGTATGGCAAAACGTTTTTATTTCACGTCCAAACGCTGACTGAGGCTTCATTGATTAATTATTGAATCGATCAATTATTGAATCAATCAATTTTTGATCAATATTATTGCATTATTTATTTTTTAATGTATGACGAATTCATTTTCAGTTGTCACAAGCGAAACGAAACTGGAGTGTAAATCGAAGCTCATGGACTCGCCAAAGGACACTGATTCTGGTCAACATCACGGTCATCCAGACCGCTCCAATCAACAACGCCCTCTGCCGAAGGTCCCCTCCCCCAGAACAGTGGCAGCGGCGTCTCCTCACAGAAAACGCTGAATCTTTTTTTATACATCAAAAATACCATCTCGTTCTTGGTTAAAATAAAAAAAAATTAAATGAAAAATGAATAGTAATTATGTATGTACTCCTATAAAAATATTTTGTTGTATCAAGTCACCCACGGCTTCTTCTAACCATTTGTTCTCGCTCTTTTACTTTCTATATGTGAATTTTTTGTTTGAAATGTGAAGGACATTTATATAGTATATAGGCTCTTCTATAATATGAAGGAGTCCCTTCGTGTTAACATCACTACCAATAATTATAGTTGTAGCTTCACATGAATAACACTTTTTTTTTGTGAATAAAATTGTCAGTAACAAGAAACTTTGTGGTCACACCGTCGTAATTTTTGTTTGGGGTCAGAAGCATTATTTATTCAGGTTACATCCTAGAAGCTTCCTGAATCATTCGTGCCCAGATGTTTTGTAAGAGGATAGATGTTGGAAATTACATTTACATGCGATTTGAGTGAAAGCATGGTCAATGAATTTCCCAATTACCTTTTAAAAATGTCTCAAAACTTGATTCAAATGAGATCATGAAGAAAAGACTAATTATATGGTTAATCAGGACTTCTAAGTGAAATAGCTCTATTGTCTTCAGAGAATCCCTGAAGACAAATTTTTTAAGCTGATACAATTTTTGTAATACTTATTTAGCTCCAGCTACAACTCTGCCAAGTCTCATGCCCAAATTCATGTAAACATATAGCTGGATTAGCTGATCAAGAAATAATGTTGCGAACAAACGCAAAAGCCAAGAGTCGTTTAAGAATTAACGTTTATTCACATTAATTTGTCACAGTTTTCGGCCCGCGATTTTTGAATACTTTTTAAATGATTAGCACCTTTAGACCTTTACGAAACACTGGCTTTTAACTACAGACAAGATTGCGTTTTTGTCTTCATTCCAAATGGTTTTAAATTTTTATTTCCTAAAAAAAACATTGCCGGTTTGGTCATTTGTGGAAGTATAGACAACATGACATTGAACTTGTGCGGCAAAATTAATCCTTCTTCATCTTCTAATTTATCATAAACTATTTTTTAAAAATACGGCGCAATTAGAAACGCTCATCTAATGATAAGAAAACAACACCGTTCACCGTTCCCTGACTCTGGATTGTGTACAGATCTGATACACTGTACGTAAAAAGATGCAAAATGAGTGCAAAATGATGGTAATGACACGCATCAAACCAGAGACACATTTTTTCGTTATTTATTTATTGCAATTATTTATTACTGAAAATTCCACATATTCGGTTATACATATGTATATGTAAGCCATATATCGAGCAATAATAAATTCAACATAACATTTTCCAAGCAACTTCGACGGCAAAACGAAATGAACGAAATCTCTGATTTTTTTTAATCATTATCTTTAATCGTCCCTCGCGATCACTAGACATTCATACTTTTTTTTAAAGAAGATGGTAGCATTATCTCTAGCAAAACAACTCCACCTGTATTTTTGTAATAATGTTAATAAATGTTACGTACTTTTAATTACATTCTCATCCTACTAGAAACTACAATGTTTTAAAACATAGTTTTTGCCCCATGAAATGTATCATCCATGTGGCAATTTATTTTCAACCGTTCATAACTTTTTTTTTCCTATCTCGCAGACTCATTAAAGGGAAAGAAGAAATACATGGAAGTTATGGTTTCAATCCATCACGTATTACAATAAACAGAAAGCAATACTTATCCATACAAATACAAATGTGCAGACATTTTTTTGTAAATTTCAAAGTTGCATTTACACTGGAAATTACTAATTAACAAACAATTCCATTAATACTAATCAGACACGCTAATACTCGATCCACTAGATATCTATGTATGTATATACGGGAAATGCTAAACCTAACAATTTCCATCTATTCAGAAATTGTTTTCTTTTCAATTTATATCCGATAAATGCGGATTAAGGTACAGCCACGAATAATTATAATGAGACTGGACAACTAAAATACGACATAGTAATTACCACTGGTTATATATTATATCCATGCAAGGGTTTGCATTGCTGCTTTTATCTCCAAAAAAAATCAAAAGCTACATTAATGACATTATTTATGTATACAATGTTATATAAGACACAATTTTAATTTGGTTGGTCAAAAATAAGGATTTCACAAAATTTCAGCACCGTAGAGGTTCTACAAAGCACGCTGTACAATGCAGGTAATAATAGTTTTTTTTAACAAGTAGAATAAAATGGTTACTTGATTATTAATTAATAAAACTTTCTCCGCCTGTGGAAAGCGTCATCCTTTGTGATTCAAAACAGCTGGAAAAGTAAAACATTTGCGTCTGGTAAATCTACCAGTGACATAACAGTAAAAATACAACGGGGATGGAATAACAAGAGGTGTTGGTCACTTATTTGTATACAAAATCTGAATTTTTGAACAGGGCAACAATGATCTAAAAAATAACAACATTTGAAATCCAAAGTAGAAGGGGAGGGAGCAAGAAACAATGATTAAGGTTTTGCCTGAACCTGATTGTTTTGTTTTTGTAAAATTTTTGTAAAATATATTTAAAAATGTTAACCCTTTATTTGTTTCACTTGTACAAAGAATTTTTGTTATTATTTGAATCCTTGACTGGAATAATGACGCTTCCTCCGGAGGTGAGCTGTGGTTGGAAATCGGAGGCTGATCTATAATTGGCGGGAGAGCCGACACGACGTCCATTAGGATACATGACTTCAGACTCCTTATAACGGCTCTTGGTCCGGGTTGTAGTTTCCGAAGATTCCAATTTCCCCGCCGGTTGTCCATCAACTCCACGGAGGGTCTTCCTTGAAAATCTGGAGGTGGTGTCCGTACTGATTTTCGGGTTATTATAATCACGATTCTCCGGAGTACTAGAACTCATCCGGTAGGTCTCGCTATAATCATCCGACAAAGGGGAATTGGCACCCCCCAACCCCCGGGGTGAATTGAGGGGCCTTGAAACCAGGCGGGTATCATTCCCAAAAGTCCTCGCGGGGGAACCCCCACCATAAGTGGGAGTCATGGAACGAGCTGGAGAACTAGCTTTGGATCCCCTGGAGATGGGATCATAGAAATCCGGTGAATTCTTCCTCACATTATCCAAGAAGGTTCGTTTTGAGCGGGAGACATTATTGGAGGAGTAGACCTCTTGCCTCGTCCCATAATGATTATTATTCTCAATCCTCTCCGAGTCATAATGATTCCTGTGGGAATTCACGCTATTCACATCCCTCACACTCCGACTCATATTCGTGATCAATCGGGGACTCAATAAATCCGGGGAGTCCGCCAAATGGGGATTAGATTTGTAGCTCTGATGAAATTTATTTTCTGGGGATGCAAATGGGGATGATGACGGGGAATTGAAAGTGGGCTTTTCCCGTCCCAAAGATCTGGGCGTGAAGCTCAGGCTCCGATTCAAGCCCGTGGAGTTCCGCCTTGTCTCCTGCCGATTCGTCGACTGATGATGATGATTATTGTTGTAGCTATTGGAGATGGAGACGTTGATGTCATCCGCGCCAAAGCGAAGCTCTTTCCCCCGACGGCCATCCGGAGTCTCACTCCGCTTCCGCTCAATGCTCCTCGTATTATTCGTAGTCATTAGGGAGCCTTCCTCATCCCCAAAATAGAAGCGTCTCCGTGGGAGCGTTTGGGAGGATCGATCCGGCTGCTCATCCTCGATGGCCCCTGTGTACTCAATATTTTTCAGACGACTCATCATGCTTGTGGGTGTGCCGAGGACGTATTTGGGATGGAATTGTTTTTGGGAGGGACCCTCATAGTTAAACGTCTTCTGACGACGCTCCACCGTCTTCCTCTGGGTCACATCCGCATCTCCATTCTCGTAGAGGACCGTCTGAGCCGGATTGTTCGTCTCATTCGTCTTGTAATAGTCCGAGTGCTTTGTGACGTAACTGGAATTACCAATATTACCCGATTCTAATTCTTCCCGGGTCAAAGGGCGGCCCATGGGACCCGTGTAGCCGAAGGTTTGTTCCCGCCTCTCATAGCCCTTCCTTTCCCCGATATCATTATTTTTATCCTGAAAAACCAATAGAAAAACATTTGTAAGTTAAATATATAAAAATAGCAGATGGTAATAAATAATAGTACATAATAATAATAGTAATAATAATAATAGTAATAATAATAATAGTCGTACATATAATAATATTATAACATGTATATTTATTAGTCACAATATAACGAGTCATAAAGAGAGGATCATTTACATAAACATGTACTTATTGTGCTCCATAGTACAATTGCACAGTGATAAACTGCAAGGAACTATTGTAAACAAACTCCCCACGTAATCATTATTCCCTGAGAATACACCGGTTATCACCCAAAGGCGGGTGCATGAGTATACCAAAGAAAAACTGGTAAAATATATTCATCCTGATCAAAGTCGCACCATGTTCTATGATGACAATGAAAAATTATGACCTTCCTCAATTGATTTTTCATTGTGTAGTAAAATGATTAAACATTTTATTCAGTACCGATGCCACACCCTTGCCTTCCCCCTCCTCCCGAAAATAATAAATAAATAAAAATGTCAAAGTCCGTAAAAAAACATTCTTCTCCCAAAAAACTTGTAATTTAAAGTACGTGCACAAGCCATGATTTAGGAAGTTTGTACATATGTGTTATATAGATTGAGAAAAAAAGGAATTTTTACTCACCAGAAACGTGCGTATATACGTTATATGTTAAATAATTTGAAATCATAAGAAGAAGAAAAACCCCCATGAAGGGAGTAATAAATACGACAAGATCCTCCTCTTCACTCAAAGCTGATACAGAGAAAATAACACAACTTCTTAGCCGTTCATTAGCCTCTCCATAAAAAAAAAAAGTGTACCCATATTCACCCATTAGAGTCATAAGGAAAAAAGGAGTGAGAAGAAGAAACCAGAACAGTAAAGTTGAAGTGAAAGAGGGAGAGAGAGAGGAAAACATGTGTCAAATCTCATCACCATATAGGGTGGCTTGTAATAATCATAATAACATTGTCTGGACGACACCAACTTCGTATAGACATGATTTCTTTTGCGAGTCAGAAGAAGTCTCTTCCCTTTTGATTTGAGAATCATTTAATCTTTTGAGTGAAGAAAGAGAGAGAGAGAGAGAGAGCAATAGGAAAATATGTGTATGAGCTCAAAAATAAAAATATAATAACAAAAACATCACAAAAGAAACGGGAGGATCGACTCGCCCCTATACACTTTCTATTCCCCAAAAAATGATTGTTACACCCCTACGGACGTCAGCAAAACTTGATGACAGCTGACCTAATAAATCCTCCTCGGAACTATTAATTACCATGACCAATCATAATAGGAATCATTACAGGGAAACTATCAACGCCTTCAATTTTCTCAAAGTCCTGATGGTCCCACATCCTTTTAATTGCTAAATCAAAAACTGAAAATATACCTATTTGCTCTATGATCTTTTCTACTAATCTTCAAAACATATATCAATTCTATATTTATACAATTGAACATTTAATGGATAGTAACTGACTTTTTAATTAATCATACCGGCATACATATTTTTTTAGAATATTGATTCCACTCTAATTATTATTATTTTTACCCTCCAGAGCCATTTCAGAAAATGAGGAACAATTAGCGGCTGGTAACCATTTCTGAGTGGGACTTTATGTAGGATTATCAAGCTTAAAAAAATTTCGCTTTCCTTTAAAATGATGCCCTCCAGTGATTTTTGTTACACCGACATATTATATACATATGTATTATGTATGCATCTTCGAGGCTCTTAAAATGACGATTACTAATCATTTTTCCACGACTGATTAATCATTCCATTAGCAGCTAAATTACTTTTCTAACCTGACCAATACACATCTTTGTCAAATGACAATTCTTCCAATTGTTTTTAGTCTAAATTGTGCTTGCAAAAAAAAAACTATATCGACAGACTCAATACGAACAAGAGTGAATTCTGGACTTATTTCCTACTTTTCCCGGTAGCTTGTAAGCAATGGCAGTTGTTGACATTGTCCATGGAAATGTTTCTTAAATAAAAATTAATTCATTTACACACAGTAATGTCAAGCAAACAAAAAGAGCCCAAAAGGCTCCGGAAAGTTCATGATCAAGCACAATAATCACAATAACAAAATAATATTTTAGGATAACATCCTAAAATAGCATTTGAGTGCCCATTCCCCGAGTTTAACAAAACTCAAAGTGATATAATAAATATATATATATAGATAATTATTTCTAATAATGAGCTCATTTGAGCTGAAGTCGACAAATGCTTATTGAAAGGAGAGGCGAAGGGTTGGGAAAAAAAAGTTTTTTTTCTACCCCAAATAAAAATATAACTTCTGTCTCTGACTATTCTGTCTAACGATGTTTCACACGAAACGATTGGTAAATAAAAATGAATGTACATACATATATAAGAATATAATTAATTATAATTAAAAGGACACGACTATTTAAAAATTGAAAAAAAAAAATTGAAACTTACCAAAAGAGCTGCTGGAAGATCCGAGGTGTACTTGCGTGGATAGCTCATGTTGTTGCCTGGGTTGTGGTTCGGAGATGTATGATCAGGTGTGTGGACAGCTCTGATGTCAGGTGAATTTCGACGGCGGGATCGTGGAGGAGGTGTTGGTGTGGGCTCTTCAACCCACGAATTCCCAGATTTGGTATGGGTGACTCTCCCAAGTTGAGAGTTCAGCGAACGAATGACGTCTTCATGCCGATTCCGTAGATCCTTTTTCATAACCAATTAGGCCATTTTTATACATATATTTTACACACACAGACACGTACAGTACCATGACATAGGAAAATAAACTATGTATATACCGATCGTGATTGTCACATTAGCATTTAAGAAGAAGAAGAAGAAGAAAAAAACGAGTGTGGGTATAACAAATATGTAGTTTTCAATATTCAATTTTTTTTTTTTGGTTCTCCTACTACTATAAGAGAAGATTAAAGAAGAATACACATCGTAGTATGTAGTCTAAGGTCACCCCACAAGTCCCAAACCATCCTCTCCGCTTTGTATAGATAATAAAATATAAGACTTTGTAGTAAATAGAGATTAATAAATGTTGATTCCTTTTTGAAGAAGAAAAAATTTGGTATACATAAAAACTGTTTTTGTGCTCAAAAACCCACAATAAGGAACTATACGGCCCCAGAGAGTTCCTACAGATTATTTCTTGAGGTGTTAAGAGTATTCCCCTGACAGAACACTGAAACACTTCCAATAAAAACCATAAGTAGGGGTATATGTAAGTACATAATGTACACATACATATATGGATTCCCACCTGAATCAAAACGTAATAGTAATTGCATTATATTTATCAAAATCACCTTTTAATACATCCGAGAGATTCCCTATCCCAAAAACGAATATTTTTTATGATCACATTGCTTTTTAATCCTTTGTGTAAATTGTAAAAGCTTTCTCGCCTTAAAAAAAAAATTTACGAATTTATACCAAAGGATGGTTTATGTGCCAAATGACGGCCCGCGCCCACGTAGGTATTTACGAATAAATATAATATATAAATAGTGCCTATGTAATGTACACACCACTGCATACTTGCTTTGTTCATTATGCAAATGTTTAGTATATACGATACAATTTATAACGTCTCATAAATCATGGGTCACGTCCAGTCCATCTCACATTGAAAAGGAAGGAAACGAACCATCTCCTTTTAAATAGGTCTTTATGTTTATGTATGCATCAAAAAATTAATATGTATTGTATACACCACAATGATATGCATGATTTTTAACGAGAATTGTCAATTGTGCCCATTCTTTCCCATTCCATTTTTTTCTTCATATGATCCTTTGTTCATGAGAAAAAAAATTATAATTCACAAATCCGTACTACGAAAAAAATAGCCCTTTGATTACAGGAGGCTTCACCCTTTCCATTGTTTCCGAGAGTCGCCAGAGATGTCGCTAATGGTCAAGCCCTTTTAACTCTTGGTTACTTTTCAAAATCTCTTGCCAAAAAAAATGAGAAATAGGGAGATTAATTTTTTTTTCTTGGATAATTTCCCATTTTGCTCAAATTTTTGCCAAATCGCCATTAATTACGTCCTTAATTACCTCCTTAAAATTATCTCATTAAATACGGGAAGTCTTTTTTGGAAGTACTGGAAATATTCACTAATTATACGGATAATGTTCTCCTGGATTAACTTAATGAAGTGTCATATGATGCCTCTATAAGAATGAAATCCATATGATAGATGGATTTAGATGCTACGATAAAGTTCAGTTTTTACACAAATCAAATTAAATATATTAGTACGGATTAGCACGGGACAATAAATAAGAATAAATTTGGGGCGGAGTTTGGGGGGGGGTATAAGGGGAAATATATAGAGAATAAATAAATAGTACAACAAAACAAAAAATTGAGAGAAAAAAGGGTTAATAAGAGTTAGCTTACGGCTTGAGCATCTTTCGGTGGACTAGACCGAGGAGGTGCATCACTGAAAGTGATTCGTTTCCCTCCACTGGGTGGATCTTGGCTGGATTTGTTTTTGGATGTCTTGGACTTCTTCAATGATGAGTACAAGGGTGGGGGATTATTATTTGGGGTGGTTCCGGCTGGTGGCATGGGCGGTGGG
>JAQGBT010003398.1:0-19764 GCA_034698585.1 Disparrhopalites patrizii | reverse complement strand
ATCGTATCGGCGGCGATAATGGACCGATACCGATATTCACCGATATTTTTTTAGTCAACGATATGCACCACACTAGTGCATACTTGAGCGTCATGCCGACTCAAATAGAAATACTAGTTTCGAAGGGCTTCATTTGTCAATTCATTCACGTCTATGTAGGCGGAGTAGGTTTTCTCACCTCACCTGTCTCACTCACCGGCCGCGGAATTGAGACAGAACATGTTGATTTGATCCATTCCCATTGTTGTTACTAGTGCTGTGAATCTTAATCAGTCGGTACGCCGGCAGTACCTACATATTTCTCACAAAAATACCGGAAATCGTGTCTTATAAGGACCAAGCTTGGGAGGTGGTGTTTCTGAATACCCACGAAGCACGTGATAACTTGCAGGGTATACCCTAGTGCTGAGCGTTTTTCATTGTACATTTATTAGTACATTTATCATGTCGGCCAGGATGTACTCATGCAATGATGCAATGTGTAATAAATGAGTGCTCTGAAAAGATGCGATTGAAATGTATTTGGAGGTTGGCACTATTGTTATTGAAGGAAATCGTAGATGTAGTATTTATATTTATTACGTTTAAGAAAACGTATTGTTGAATCTTCATTCTTCTATTTACCATTGAAGTATTGGACAAAAATATTTCCAATCTGGCAAATATTTTGTGATTGTTCAGCTGTTGTTTTCGTTGTTGTTGGTACGGTGCAATTACGTTTTTTTTCTCTTGCACACATAAATGACTTGACGCTACCACGAATGTTTGGACGTGACAGTTCGTATGATTGGGCTGGTGTACCAGAGGTAGCTCACTAATTTTGGAAATGTTTTCCTGTAGTCAGTGGTGCGCCGTTTGATAACAGTTTTTATTTTTGGAGTCTGAGAACCTGGGTTAATATTTTGTCAGTTGCGATTTGAGAAAGCAATTTGAGATGATGAATGTACGGATATTTGTTGCTGCAACGAAATAATGTAGCATATTATTAATACGGTCCACACAAATGAATAATCTGCAAACAACGTTACATATGTGTGCACGTCCACTCACATTTTTGTCGTTACGTGGACAGTTTCTTGGATGCAAATTACAAAATAGTCTCAATATTGATGATGCATTAAACCGTCAGAAAACCAACGTACTATTTTTTTTGGATGTCAGGTAATATTTCGTGTCTGCCAGAGCAACAACATCAACAACAGCTGAACCATGAAGAGGGAATATTGACCTCAACCTCGAAGGGGAAGCCAAAGTTAATTCTGGGCAGGTACTCCTATGTTATGGACAGAGTTTCACGAAATTCAGACGTCACTTGGAGATGTGTGAAACACACGAGTCGAAAATGCAGGGGTAGACTGCGGCAAACCAATGATACATACACGTATATTAGCCCCCACACCGGGGATTGCGCTGTTTCTCGACATAGTAACAGACGTCGTCGCTCCGCAGTATCATCCTCGTAACATAGGCTAGTTTCAGGAAATGAAAAAATTGAGGCTGTGGTTACTACCAATTATGATAATAAGGATTTCTTGGTCGATCAAATTTTACACTAAAATGTTGTGTATTTGTTGTCTCTCTACTACTAACGTGTGTTAAAATAACTAGTGAAGTACGTCGGGAATAGTTAATAAAAGGTTGGTCTTTATTACAGGGTGATAAATTATGTTCTGTGAAAATATAAATGTTACATTGTTAGTAGGCGTTTTATGACTGTTCTACAGCATATAATTGGCTATTAGTTGAATGAAAAACTCATCGTAATTTACTTTGAGACAAATAGTTACATTTGGGAGCAATCGAAATGGCTAAAGAATAAATGTATTTTGGTCTCCGGAAATCAAATTTGAATTCACGACCGTGGTATTTATTTACTCTCAGATTCAGGTCACATTCACTGAAGATTGTGGTTGTATTATGTACATATTGTTTGTTCATTTGGTGTTTGCTACATTGTGCTGGACGTGGATGTAGGTAGTTGGATCGCACCTTAATACAATTAGTGTTAATGGCAATTGTTTTTCTGTCCAAGGAGGAGAAGGAAGGTGCCTGTCTGAGAGCTCATTGCATTTTGGGAAATTATGTCGGAAGGAGAGTAATTTGAGCTTTTCTGCAGTGTGTTATTGCAATAAAATAGTTGAACTAGCAGGGATTCGTATTAGTAATACAGTCTGTTTTTTTGTTGAAAGTTTACAAGAGTTTTTGTTAGGAAGAAACTATATTATATTAATTCCATCATAGGTAAATTTTTGATAGTTTTGTTCTTCTGTAAATTTCTAATTAAAAAATTAGCGTTCAAAAACAATCCATGTATTTTGTTTTCCAATTTATCTCCTGTTTTTATAGGTCCGGAGGCAATAGGACATGGAATGAGATTAAGTGTGACTCTGAGAGGTCATCCAAAATTAATAATTGCTGGCTACTCGTACACTTTGTACAAACGGTATCTACATAACGGTAAAGAAATATGGAGATGTGCCCAATGGAAAAGTCATAGATGTGCAACATTTTTACACTCGCATGACGGAAAGATTGTGCTTAGAAAACCACATAATCACGAACCTACTCTCCCTCGTTATCCTCCAATTCCCGGAACCGCTGCCAGTTCGGGTTGTAAAAGGACGCTAATAATGTAGTACTGCAAAAAAGTATTACTCCTACACCTACCTACATGTATAATATTATTATTTACTGTACCCTGACAAATGTATACATGTATTATTCCTGTGAAAAGAATTATTATTAGTATTGATAATAATCTTTTTTTATATTTGTTATGATGGCTACCTCAGTTTCATAGATTTTCTTTCTATGGAAAGGGTTAATGAGGACATTGTAAACGCACGTATTACTAGTGTGATTTTTAATTTTTTTCGTCATCCTTGGTATGTACTGTAGAAAAAAAAGTCGTGTGACCTTCCTCTTGGAAAATTCTGAAGGTAGTTACGCTAACAAACACACAAGGATTCAAATACACATATTATAATCAAATCTGAATATTATTATAATTGTAATTATTGATAATTGACTATTGTTACTATTCAATATTATTTTTTACAATCACAACCAGGAGGTTAGTTTACAAGTAGTGTATATTATATTGTTCAACAATTGCTGGAAATAATATTCCCAGTATGGATACACGGAGAGCTACCCGAGAAAGCTCCTTCTAAAATTTTCGTAGTCATTTTCTTTTTTCTGAGGACTTGCATACGTAAAAGTTGCACGCACTTGTAGTTTATTTACGTATGCACGTGTTTGATTTAGTCATTTTGTATTTTTAGCCAGTGTGTCGCAGAAGTTGTTCGACTATCAGGGGTTTCATTAATGAAGCGGATCACTATTACAGTCACATAAATAATTGATTATTTGATTGCGATGCTCCTCTTCGGTATCATCGTAACATGTTATTAACTTCTTTTGTATTATTATTTTTATTGCTTCACTCAGGAAAAAGATACTGACACATATTCGGTTGTATTACATTCTTAATAAAAAAACTAAGAATTTTAGTAATGGATTGTCACACTTGTAGACGCGTTCGAGAAATATTACGAAGTGTACAGACGATTTGTTTTAGAAAAATCTCTTCCTATGGAATATATATGTACGAGAAATCTCTTGTAAGGATGTAGTCTGTAGCTGATATTTTCTCCTTTGTATATATACTTTTTTTTATATTCGTCAATGTATGTACAATCGCAAATTTTTGTGAAATATGATAATATACAAGTATTTTTGTGTTTATTGGTGTAAGAACTTTTGGGGATGTTCTGCTAATCACAAATGTTGACTCGGAAAAGAGAGAAATGATGATTTAAATGTATTAGACACATGCAGAGCTATTGTATAGATCTGAAGTATTTTTTTGTGTGATATACACACGTTCGTTCTGTCTAGGAGTAGGAATGTTCTGTCCAACTCTACAGAAAATCCATAATAACACATAGTCGAGGCAAAATACATCACACAGGATCATATACATGGGATCGTATATGCTAAACTATAATGTATGTGTGTAGACAGTTTTTATTGGGTTGGTTAAATAATTTAGTCATGTGCCGAGAACGTCAAATCGTAGTCTCGATGATACTCAGGCAGTACTCCTCACCTCTCAACGTAACTGCTTCAAGCAATCGAGGGATTTTCCCGATTGTTTTACCAGAGGTCATGTTTTTTTTTTTTGGATCATCTAGTAATCTAGTCCGTTTACCCTACCAGAAAGGACTGTTTACCTTTGTTTTGGAACAATAGTACTGACACATTTCTGTGTTTTTTGGGGGTTTATAGCATTGGTTTATAGAATTTTGTGCTGTCTTGATTTGGTGATGGTTGTAAGAAATGGAACTTCTTAGCTGTTTAAGGTTTTTATTAAGTACAAGTACACTAGTACACAGACCCCGTAGTATATACATATATGCATACGTGAATTCTTACGAAGCAATAAAGTATTTGTTGCTGTATTAAACAAATGTCTATGATTTGCAGTTTAACTTTATTATGCCTAATGAACCCGGTATCCGCTGCAGGACACGTATGAGCTCTGACGGATTTGTTGAGTAGTAGTTTCATTGAGTAGTAGTTTCAAGCTATTCTCATGTATGTTTCATAGTCCGGAAGATTCACCCAAGGTTTATTCATTGGTGATGTAGTAAATCGAGTAGATGTGTGGGGTGGGGGGATCTGTCTTTTTTTTTTTCTGTGGGGAAAAGTTTGAAGGTGCATAAAATTCTCCTACACATAAAATGGATCAGAATACATGGAACGCATAATATACATATAAGTAGTAGTAGTAGTTGAAGTAGGGAGAATTCTTGTGTGAGAGAATTGTTTTCTAATGTATACTTGTGACATCTCCAGCAACGTAAAAAAAATATCGTTTTTTTTGAGCTGCACAACTTAGATATTTTTTTTGCCCATGTCCTTGCAGGTTCTAATGTGATTCGGACATACACAAGACAGAGGAGACCGAAACTTTACATTGATAACTATTCGTTTGAAATTGCCTTGCCGGGGTATGGGAATGGGGACGAGAGATGGAGATGTGCAAGTTTTAGAAACACAAAATGTAAATGTAGGGTTCGGTACGTCATTAAGACGGGACAATACATTGTTTCTTACCATCACATGAGTGAGTGTAAGCCCTCAACTAAAAGAAATCTAGTAGTCTATGATCCGTCTCCATACTCACCTAGAACTCCTTCTATTTCAACTGCTGCTGCTGCTGCTTGCGCTGTCTCACTAGGAGGTGATAGGGCTGCCAGTGAAGGAGGGATGGATTGGTCATTCCCTACGAACTTTAGTACAGGTGATCTCACCGCACAAAGAACGTACTCCTCTACAGTACATCACCTGCCGTAATTTCTCGTGTTTTTAATGACTATTAGCAATAGTTTTAGTTTTTTTTTTTGTGAGAGAGAAAAAATTGGGCATTTGTGTTGCATGATTTTCTTCTCAAATAATTTTGTTTCCTTGGTGGCTGCCATAATAGCCTGTAGCGACAAAAACTATGTAATATACTAACGAGTTATTACAGAGATTAATCAATATTTTAAAACGCAACGTACTTATCACTTCCCTATTCCTTTATTTATTGTAGTCGGCTTTATCAAATGACCCTGAAATTTGAGCCGGTTAAAAGGTAGAGAGATTTTATCGCACATTAGTCTTTGTCTACATTGATTGCGCTAGTATTTTGATTTAGTATTTGCGGTAGCATGGATAAAGTGTAAGCTGTTCATGGCGGCAGGGGGTTGATGATCTTACGTATGTACAATTAATATTTATTTTTAATTCTAAAAAAAATTTTGATTCTACGTATTTATACATGTGTATTAGGTGATTAATTACCAAATTGGCACCGTCGTCTCTGGGTGTATCGTCAAATATAGTTACGAAATTTATATTTAAAAAAAAACTTCAGTAGTTGTAGTACAAGTATTTATTTTAAAAAGATTTAGTATTACATGCGTGGAGTTCTTTCTTTTTTTTTATTTTTGAGAAAATAAACGAATAATAAATGTGAAATCAAAAGGCTCTTCTGCAGTTTCCTTAAAGCACTTAAGTCTGATATATTTGCAGTGGTTATAATTAATTTGCTTTTTTTCACGAATCACATACTACACATTTTGATTCCTTGTACTTGGACATGCATTGAGTTTCTGGCCGGACTCATTTCTGCCTTAGAGCAATGCACTGTGCTCGTCTCTAACAAACAGGGAACAAAAATATGTTGAATTGTGTGAAAAGTTTCGATGAACTGCGAGTCATTCTGCGAGGCGTTGACTCCAATGTGTGTGTTGTGAGACATATTTGGACGATTTGCTACAATTTCAAGTCTGTGTAGGTGTTGGGTTTCGCCTCGAGCATGTATTTGTCAATATTTACGCGTATGTCTGGAGTGATCTTTATTGAAAGAAGGATATCATTAGATGTAACTTTCTTTGAGAAGGGAGTGCTGTTGTCTACAGCAATGTATAAAGCTGGAATTGCTGTTTATTAAATTACATTTTCCTCCTGGTTTTGGATTCATATCCAGTTTTTCAAAAATGTTGAGCGGATGCGGCTGGTCGTTGCAACATCGCGTTGGAAAAAGTATCGCTGACAAATTAATACAAGACACGATCCTTCGGCTTAAGCATGGTAGGAAATTTTGGGAGGCTTTCAGAATGCACTCTTCTTCATTTTTGCCGTCAGGGAATAATCGCAGTACTAGGTTATTATTTTTTTTGTGTTAATTTACGAGCATCCATCTTCATTTGACATCTCCGATTTTGAGTGAGGTTCCTTGCAAGTTTGTTTTTTAAAGGTTAGATAGACGAGTTACAGTATTTTTGGTTGTTGAAATTCTGACTGATACTACATCGTTTGTATTATTGTTGGGTATTTATTACTCAGGTGATCTGGTTGCTCGGATGGTCGTCACGAAGGCAGGAGGCCATAAAATTTTATTCAACGGTTTCACTTTCTACAAGGATAAACGGTCGTGGAGATGTGGAAATTATCATAGGAATATTAGCTGCAAAGGGCGTTTACATGTCCATGAGGACATGATTGTGGATGTGAAACCTCATGTTCCCCATTGTTTGCAATTGACAGCTCTAAAGTTAAAACACTTTAGTAACAGTAACACTTCCCAGCAGTACCACCTGGATAATATCATTAAATATGATGCATACAATAATGATGATGATGAGCCGCAAATTATTTGGTATTAATTATTACTTTTGTTTTGTCTTGGAATTTAATTCACTTCTATAATTGTACCAATGTTAATTGTAGGACAGACAGTTGAATCAGTTTTTTTTTTCAGGACTCGTTTTTTTATTAGTAATTAGTAATTAATTACGTACTTGTCAAGCATTCATTTCTCGCTTTATCCTGGGTATGGGCACACACATTTATGTATGTGTAATGTGCACACATACAGTGTGTCCAGTCCCACGTATACCATGGCGGTATTTTATATAAAGAGTAATTAAATTACGTATTCTGATCTTTGTAGCTCTCACTGTATATGTATATATTCCACTAGATATGTTATCTAAGCCCGCCATTATAATAATTAATAAATTATTATATCCGTCTATTGTAGTGGGCTATTACGATGATTGTAAGGGAAGAGAGGGATTATTGTTGAAATTGTTACCTCATTCTATCATGCGGTTGGTTGCGCTAACTACGTTGCAGGCAAATTGGCAATCAAATATTGTACTGCCATTATTGACGAGCGTATAAACTTGTACGGCTATTTTTATTATTGCTTCATTTGATAATGACCAATGAAATGACTAAACCTGAGAGATTTCCTTGCCATTTGTGGCTCATTTGTCGTTTGCTAAGTGCAGGGAAAAGAGAAGGGTCTTCCCATTTTTGTGTTTTTTGTACACGGTTTTAATGGAGTGGGTAGGCTTTCAAATACAGGGAAGTGAAAGCTTGTTAAAAGTGTATTCACTATAAATTCTTGCACATTTATGTATGTAGTATGTGGTTTTAACCAGGAAATAGGTTCATGTGATTATTATTGAAAATCTTTTGTCTACTGAATAAATGCAAGTGTTTCTCGTTCCAAAGTTTGATTATCACAGAAAGCAAAACCAGATATATGTATGTGTTTAATTAGCCACATACACGCGTATTTATTAGGTCGTATTTATTAGGTTTTAACTCCTTTTCATGCTCGACGAAAGCAACAACCAAATTCCGCTACGCATGATAGGGCCTTTGGGAAGTGCTGATTGTAAATAAAAGGAACGGTTTGCAATTTGCAACTGTGCACCAAATCTTTTTGTATGAAATGCAGAAATACCGTTTTTGTTAACTAAATAATGTTACCATTCGGTAAAAAAGGCAATAATGAAGTGGTAATAAATAGCAATACGGGTATGTTAATTTTGTGGTTGCAGTCAATGCCGTAAACATAGTATTTTTTAATAGTAAAAATAGTAAATATTCAGTGGCACAGAATAAACCTACCACTGTAAAAGCAGAAAGTCTCTTCACCGGAATTACTATTCGTGCTCGTTTTTATTACTATAACTTTTGTCACATGATGTTATATAGTATATCACATAAGTCTAGTTTGCCTTATTACCATTTGGGATTTGAAACTTCTTGAGAAGAATGACACAGCGTCCTTGTTTATTAATGCTATTGAATTATTTGTATTTCTGAATATGTATTATGAGCTATACGAGAGTTATTACAAAATAAAAATATTGTCATCAAGTCGTAGATACTTGTGTATTCTCAAAGCCAATCACTTTAAAATATAACCACTCACACTCACCACACACAGACATACACACGCACACGGATTGCATTGGGAATATGTCTAATATCTATATGGTTCAGTTACGATCGTGGCATTTGGAAATCACGTACATACTACTGAATATACCCATTTTTTAAGTCTGCCTTTCCTTTCCGCCCAACAGGGAATTTATTTTGTTGTGTAATCAGCCTATTACTTTTATATTTCGTAGATGTTGTGCTTTGACATCGTCGCTTGCCTTATTTTGCTCGCTGCTGGAGTTACGCATTACGTTAGTGTAGGTGTGAATTCTCATTGTAATAAGGCTTTTAAACATGGCGCCTTCAATAGGAATGGAATAGATGGGATTTGAAACTTTCTCCTGCATCTTCTGTGTAGAGAAAGTTAGTTCATTGTGTTTCCTAAGGTGTCGTGCCACACCGACTTCTCAAACAAGAATGTTCGCTACAATGTAGATCACAGCTAAATGAGGTTGCGTTTTACAGGAAGAATAAAAATGCGGACACATTTGTGTTCAAATCATTATACCAACGAAAGAGGAGAGGGTTGGGGGAAATGTGGTCACATTTTCTGACAGAATTTAGGCCAACACGATGGGTTGGGGTTTTTGGTACAGGGCGGGCACATCAAGGTGTACAAGTACAGTTTTTAAATTCGTGCCGACAACTGGCGTTTAAATACAAATATACGAAATGATGCACAAATCAAAAGTAATAAGTTCTTCGTTTAGGAGTTGACATA
This sequence comes from Disparrhopalites patrizii, assembly GCA_034698585.1. Lineage (NCBI taxonomy): Eukaryota > Metazoa > Arthropoda > Collembola > Symphypleona > Sminthuridae > Disparrhopalites > Disparrhopalites patrizii. The sequence continues at coordinate 10,250 of JAQGBT010003398.1, read as the reverse complement.
CAAAATTACATATCCTGGACTCGTTGTATTGTGCCACTATAGGTTATGAAGGGGAGCTACCCGCTGGTGCTTATTTTGCTGTAAATCGTCTTGGCTACCCACGACTTGTATACGATGGGTACACTTACTGCTTACATAAATCCAACGTTTTCCACGGGACGGGAGTTCACTCTCAGTATTGGCGATGTACCCATCGAAGTTTCTGCAAAGGGAGACTGATCACGAAGGGGAGTGGTGGTTTCGTAGTTTCTACCCCACATGTTTGTGTGCCAGGGCCGATTCCACCGAAATTAACGACTGCTCCTCCTTCATCGCCTCCGCCTCCTCCTATGCCTCCTCCTCCTCCCTCTTTCCCAGAATATATGTAAAATCCCCAGTTAGAACATGTCCACACAGTATTTTATATTACATAGTTTTTACTTTAGATTGCGTCTCCCTATTTTTTTTTTTTTGTATTTTTGTCTATTTTTTACGCGGTTTAACCAATCCAGTCCGTAATTGAAAGATGTAATGTCGTATAAATATCTAATTTTGTCAGACTAAGGAAAGGCTCTAAAACTTTGCGAGAATTCCGTCCACTGGAATAATTGATATATTGTGGCCCTCCGATGCTTGCCTTATACCTTATGTTTGTATTGAATATATATGTATGTAATATGTACTAACTGTACATAAGGGGAATATTAAGTTACCCGAGTCCAGGTTTCCAGGTAGTCTTAGGTTGACGAATTACTATGTCATTGTACTAGTTATTACAAATAAATGTATTTAGAGACACTCGATGTACGAGAAAAACGCTTTTGTTAGTAATAGGAATAGATTTCATGTGGATAGCTCACTACTGAGCTGTTTACGCTGTTTTTTTTTTTTTTTTTTTGCAAAGGTTTTAAACTTACTGGAATTCATGCTTATGTACAAATTTAGCGAGCCGTGGATTGTATGATTATTGTGCTCATTAATCTCTTATGACTGTATTGATTAGCTGTCATTCGTTATTGTGTGCTTGTGACCAATCCTCTGTGCTAATTGAGCGGTGTTCTGTGCAGCTTCTAGGAAATAACCAAATGTTGCCTTGGGTATTTCTGTGATTTTTGTAAGGATTTTTCGTTTAAGAATTTTTCTCAACCAGAAGAGAGGAAGAGCTAAACTTAAGATTGAATAATCTTGTGTAATTATGCGCTAAAGTATAGCGAAAGGTCTGGTGTATATCGTAGATTAGCTATGATACAAATGCTGATGAACTGATCGTCTAAAAGTAATGGACCTTGTCATGTTTGTTCAAAGAGTGAGGCTAACTTACCAGAAGGGGAGGATTTTTACGGGTGGGGCTAACATTGCTAGATTGCTTTAATGCTTCTGACGGTGTTTCGTAATTATTAATAGTTTGCAGAGGCATTTTATTCCATGCAGTGTCTATTTTGAAGTTAATTTGACCTAATTTGTGTATTGAGTTGCTGTGAAGAACATATTGTACCGGTGCATTTAATTGGGAATAGGGGATGCAAATTGGGATAGAGGTATATAGAATACAGAATTTTCTGAAGGATTTGAATGTAAAGGATAAGATCTGACATATCTGTGTGTAATTGATTTTATACACTTCATGATTTAATAAACGTATTTTGACTATCGCGGCTATTTTGACTATCTCTGTGCTTTACTGTTCCACTCTTTTTAGAAATTCATACCAAAATTCTATCAGATAATTTTTTCTCCTGAGATCATTCAGGACAAATTTATCATAATGATCGGAGCGATATTCAAATTACGAAGTTTCTAATATCATTTTTAGTGTATACGATTTCATAAATATTTACTAGTACTGGATGTTTTAATAAAAATTCCTCTTTTTTTTATACTACCGCAATGTTTTGGCATGACTAACATTAACTAACAAGGTGTGAGATAAAGGCAGTCCCATTGTTGGTCAAAGTACTTGGACAGATTTGGCATGTGTTAGCATTAAAATTGCAATTGAAGATTTTCGTTTGACAAGGAGCAGGAATAATGTCATTAACCACATTACCTGTGATTTATTATTACGTGTAATTAATACCACGAATTTACTATTTTTTTAAAATGCATATTAATCTTTTAATGTAACACCGTCCGTTTGAGGAGGAATGTGAAACCCATCCTAACGTCACCTCTTCTATGTACTGGTAGATACTGTGAAGCAGTTTATTCGTAAAAAAAATGCACGTACTATATAGTGTAATATTTACCACTTACGGAGCTAGCGTAAGAGATTATTTGTATTAGGATGGATGCAAAATGCTAATAGCTAATTTCCTTTAAAAAAAAAGAAAAGAAAGGTGTCATTCGTAAATGAGAAGAAATGAATCTATGAAAAATCACCAACGGCATAAAGATGCGATTTAGTGTTTTAATTGTGCAGCTCTGAAATCCATACATTTAAATGCATATGTACGTCTCGGTTGGTTTCTTAATGTATACTGTTTAAAGGATGATCTGCGTGTACCACTACTTTTTAAGACTCCCCTAAAAAATAATTCATGTGTACGTAGCTTTTATACCATTTTATTATTATCAGACCGTATTCCGATCCGAATGGTACTTTCTTCGTGATCATTACGGAAGTTCTGCTCCGAAATATTTGACACTATGAGGGAATTGATGAGGAAGTTTTTACAACCAGTTTAATTATCCTAATTGCAATCATATATTATGTATATACAATGTACATTTCCAGGTTGTGTACGTCTGATTCGTTTAAAATGAGCAGTAGATCAATGTATTTCATTGTTACCCTTTTTTTTATGTTACTTTCTCATCTGGTCTACCATTAATCGCTTATTCACTGCCTGTACTATTTAATAACAAATGGGTAGGAACGAATGCAGGATTGTTGGCTGGTGACCTCTGACCAAGTTGATCTCTGCCAGAATTGAGAGCCTACGCAGTTACAGCGACCATTAAGTCCACAAAAAATAGTTCAGATCTCTGTTGTGTGTTATTGATGGTTGATACGGTTAAAAAGCTCAGGATCTTATATAGGACCAGGCTCCATTTAAGGGCATAGACCATAAAATGGTAATATTTGCTGATTGGAACGATGAAGTTGCCCAGCGGAATTATGCTATTGCAGATGATTGTGGATGATGATGATGATGATGATGATGAAGTCGGCGATAGGAAGATGATGACTAGTTGTATACTATGATCCGCATATTAGATACCAATGGTAGGGATAGAGGAACATTTTAGGCGTTTTGTAAATTTATTACATCAAGCATTACATACACGGTCTCACGTCCTGTGGAATATTTCATTGTGGAGGTAGAAGGTATACAATGTATACATATGTGAACGCTACAATGTGAAGTCTTTCTTTGTGTAAATGTTATACATTACGATGTGACTTGGCTTGTTGGTGAAAGTATTAGTCCAGCCATGTATTATTTGATAAAGGGTTTCGTCTAATTTTCTGCTACGCTGTAAAGTTACGTGGTACGCAGGATTGGATTTTAGCTTTACTACTAATGGTACTAAAAATTTTGTAATCTCTAACCCCTGTATTTTTTTTTTTTTATCCGCTTAAATCTGTTGAATAACCAGTAAATACATGTGGAGTAATGCATAGATGATTATTAGATTGGTAGATATTGGCCCTCTAGATTAGAAGTTGTATAAGCTGTCGTGAAGCAGTACTCATACAACGTGCCTTTCCATACTTTTTCAAAACAATTTGTATGGTGTAATGCGGGTTTTTAGTTTGTAGTAAGTAGAGAGTAATTAGAAATATTGCCTATCATTCCATTATAAGCTTGTACATGTTTTTGTTTTGTTTTGTTTCTTTATATATCTTTTTGCATGCCAAAATATATATGCTTCTTCCTCACCATCTCCAAAAATGTTGTTGCGTGTGTTTTTTGAAGATCAAGCTGTGCATGTGCCAGCTGGGAAAAGTGAAGATGGCGAAGGAGCAAAGCTGAGATCAGGGCATCCGAAGGTAAAGTATACCTTTTCGGATCGCGGCACTGTGTACTTGCATGCTGATAACTACTGCTACAGGAAGCATAGTAATTATAATGGGAAAGAATACTGGAAGTGTGACAAGAAATGTGGTGGAAGCCTGGTGTTGGGAGTAGACGAAGTTCCACGGGTTGTCACGGAGCATAAGGGTCACTAGGGAGGACAAAGATTTCGGTTTTTCTTTTCTTGCCACCTCAGCGTCGCCTGGTGACGGGGTCATTTTTGAGCTACTGCTTTGGATGCTGCCATTTTGTCTCTTGTATGAATGCTAAAAAAAACACATGTACACATATTTATAGGTGTTTTACTCTTCTTTACGGAGGATATGCTATTGAAAAGGACATTGGAATAGTCTTTGCTTTTATAATATAAGGATATTAGTATTTTTAGTGGCATTTTATTTTGTTATTTGGTCTGAAAATAATAGTGTATTTTTGCTGCTGGTAAAGTTTTTTTTTTCTCTTGTAGTATTTGAAATTGGAAAGGAGGTGAAATTTTTTGTAAGCAGGTGTGTTTGATTGTTTTGAATAATGTCGGCTAGTAACGTTTTTGTTAACACTGGGTGCGAGTATTTAGTTTACTGTTTGCAATAGAAATAACTTCTTTTGTTTGGGATTACCATTAACCAAGTTGATTAATTGTTGACCTATGTGTTGCAAGCTTGCAAGATAGTGCTTGTGTATTTAGTAAAAAAAAAAAAAAAAAAAGCTCCAATTTCAAAAGCAAAATAATTTCTTTGGCTAGTAGCATTCACACACTATTTATTTCGGTGGTGGAGCGGTTTGGAGGATTGATTGCATAAGTTTACTCTATAATACATTGTGAGTTTGATGTTATACACGTTAATGACTCCTTTCAGTACTTCAAGCAAGCATTTGATTGCAAATTGTGAATAGTACCAAGATATTTTATTATTTATTTCGTATTGATTGGCATGTAGTAGTATTATTATTACTTTTATTTTATATAAGAATAATTTATGCTATAATGGCTTTTGTCAGCTAATAATTTAACCTTTAATCGTAACTTATTTGTTCTTCCTTTGTCCTTTTCCTCTATTGTACCACTGCATTGTTTATTGAAGTAATAATGCCATTGCTAATGGCCTTTTGCTAATAAAGTTAATTGTTATTATTATTATTATCTATTAAGCTGTGCAAATACTCACCATGTGTTTGTATGTTGGAATTTGGTGTAATCGCTATCGATGGGTTTCTTTGTATTATTGTCATTTTGAATTCTTCGCTTGTAATAAATTGTGCTTTGTTTTTTCTTCTTTTTGTTTTGTTTAAATTTGTGTAGCAGCGGGATTTAATTTTGTTATCGGTCCACTTTTTTTTAATGATTATTGTATGTATACGTACACAGTCAATGTGTCGACTGACTGATTGGTATTCTATAATGTTTTTGGTGGCGAAAACTTTTTGTAAACACTTTTGTGTGCGGGTATTATTGTCTCGTAATGGTGGATTGCAGTATTGTGTATGTGTTAAGTGTATGTAATTCTAGTATTTGTCCATCCTTGTGGTTGCTACTCTCGTCGATATTGCCAGTTGTGAGTTTGAAATTATAGAAGAAGTGTAGAAGTCATTTACTGCGTGATTTTCTGGGTGAAACTCAGCACATTTGATTCCGGGCACTTGGATACATGGAAAAGGTTATTTTTAAGCGGCAAAAATAGTTTTTTTTAGTTAAGGTCACCCATTCGGAGTAAATTGAAAAAAAAAAACAAATGAATATTATTATTCGAGACTGACCATGGCGTGCCTCTCTATAGATTTTCTATTTTATTTTACATCCATCATTCTAGCAGACATTTATGCAGAGTTAACCATAAGTCCCTTAATTATCTTCACTTAACAGTTATTGTTAACAGTTACCACTATAAGTGAAGCAGTTGAGAAAGTATGTAATGGTGTAGAAAGGTTGGTGAATGTGTATGCATTTGTGGCAAAAAAAAAAAAAAAAGAAGAGAGAATGTTCACACATACTATATACATATGTACATTGAAAATATCTACTGAATTAGGGGTAAAAGGAGAGATAAAAATAGTTATTGGATAGTCATATTAAGAGGAAGTGTTTGCGTTAAAAAAAAAAAAGGCATGTGGTGGTGACTACCACACTACCAAGCTACTACTACTACTACTGTGAGAGGGAAAGACAATATTTGAATGAATGTTGTGACGTTGACCCGATTGTAGGTGGTGGTACTACTACTAGTCGGATAAATGTGGGAGGAGGAGGAAGAGGAGGAAGTGGCAGTTCAGTAATTATGGAAGAAAAGAACCTCCGACAGGAAGAGAAATTATTAATGAGAGGAGGAGGAGGCGGCGGCGGAGGAGGAGGAGATGGAAGCTCTCAACAAACGTCATCCGGCGCCGTGGAAATGGTTCTTCTGGATGACTCCTCAGAAGATTCCTCGGACGTGTTGGAGTGTGGAGGTGGAAGTGTGAGCGGCGGGGGAGGGGCGGATGAGGTGGAGTTGGTGGACGAGGACATGATTATTGGATTGCCCACTTCGGGTGCGGTGTCCCTGGGTGTGGGGGACGTGATGGGATCCTCCAGCACCTCGACGATGAACATGATTGACCCGAGGGCAGGGGGTGTGAAGAAAGAGTCCTCCACGACCTCCTCCCTGTCATCCTCAGCCAGCTCTTCCGAACACCGCTGTGACATTTGTGGCCAGTGCTTTACGATGAAGTCCAACCTGACGGCCCACAAGCGTCGACACACGGGAGACACTGCCTGTCCCTTCTGTGGGAGGACCCTGAGCACGGTGGGGAATCTCAAGTGTCACATCATGACGGTGCACAATGATGCCCCTCTGCCCAGGGGGACCCGCAAGCGCTACAAACAGTACCCTCTACCCCTGAGCAGTCGGAGCTTTCACTCCAAGTTGATGAACAAGCGTCACTTCTACCATGGCCACCACAGCCGTTTCGGTCACGGGAGCTCCTCATCCAGTAGTATGACAGTTAGTGCCATTCCCTCGACCAGTAGGAGGAGGACTGGCAATGTACAGAATGTAGAACAAATTATTCAACCAGGAGATTTTAGTTCTTTGTTCCAGTGAATCCACAAGCAACCAAAACAAAACAAACAAAAAAAAATCAAAAACAAAATACATACTTAAAAAAAAAAGTCATAGGCGCACGTGCAATGCTTTTTGCTCCAACACACATTTGTACACGCAAGTAATATATTTTGTAGGAAGATATGAATTTCAAAAGGTACGATGTCTTTTTTTTTTTTTTTGAAAATGCAATAATTATCGCACCTAGTTAGCTCTGGCTTTAAATTGTTAATTACCATTGTTTTTTTCTCGTTCTTATATTATCATTCATTCAAATCATTAATTGCTACTCACAACATGAATTCAAAGCGTTTCAAACACACTCTTTTGTATAGTATAATGTGGTAGTAAAAGACTATGCAGTTTGTTTTCTCATTTGTTTTGCTCATTGTTTCAAAGAAAAAACCGTGGGTTTTTTTTTTTGAACACCCAGGGTTATTATGACCGTCTGTATCGTCAAAGTTGCAAACTTTTCAATATTTTGATTATTTTTTTTATTACTGAGTGAGATATACTTTCCTAGCTATACTTTGTATATAATATACTTGTACACATACTACATTGCAATTGTTATTTACGAGGTTGTGTCAATCTAGTGTATAGGTGTGATTATTTTTACAATTATTTAGTATGTAATATCAACTCTACCAAATAATGCATTGAGGACATTGTAACTTGTAACGTGTGTATATTGACGGGTTCTTCTTTTTGCATATGATCCGCGTGGGAAAAGTGTTCAGGCTTTTTTTTTTGTTTTTTTTTCTACATAGAATCCAAGGCACTGAATGGTGTGGAAAGGATAACATAAAATGGGATTTTTGAATGTAAACATTATAACGTGGAATATATGTATATAATTACATGTATTTTAGCCTCACGCTGAAAACATTTGTGTTAGAATCTATCATTGCATGTACATACATATATAGTGGTGTGACTTAGTGACCTTACATATTTCTTTAATAATCCTAGCGTAAAATTAGGGAAATCATTCCGTACTGGCCTTAAAATGAGCTCATTGCTGTGAATTAAAAGAAAAAGTATGGACATTGCTTGAAAAGACTTGGAAATACTTAGATATGTGCGGAGAAAGTTGGAAAAATGTGGCATGTTTACCATGTATATAAATATTGTATGCATATATATATATATACATATATATATATATATATATGTATATATACTATTACTTTAGTTTTGTAATAGATAGTGATAGACGGTTTGGAAAAGTACTTGTTCCCTTCCCGAAAATTTTTTATACATACATTGAATGCATATACAAACATATACGCAGACGTAGGGCTCTTCATGACATGTCAATGTCAAACAGGCATTACTCATACATGCGGTTGTCATAAAACAAAAATTAGATCAACTTAATTCTTAATTGCCAAATCTTTCAATTGCCTCTTCGTTGGCAGTATTTTATCTTTAAAAAAAAATCCATTTATGATTACTCAGTGGATACAACGAAAATAAAATGTAGTTTCAGATCATTATTGTTGTCTTTATGAACTTATGAATATCATTTCAATGTCGAGATACGTCTTCCTGAAAATCGTTCAGTGGCATTTGGATGTAGTGTGAATTCAATCATACTCACTCACACATACGTATGTACATGTTTAGGGTTGTCGGTGAATCTATAAATAAAAAAAATGGTTGCAGTATCCGTTTATAATCAAGTTATATGGATTTTCTAAAATTCTCAAGTCTTTTTGGTTCAGCTGTTCATGTTTTTTTCTTTCTTGAATTTGCTTATATTAATTTTTCCTTCATTATTATTACAAATGCCTACGGGGTGGAATCAGGGAATTGAAACTTTGAAATAATATAAATTCTTTATTATGATCATGCTTAAGTTTGAATCGACTTATTAGAAGGAGGCAGACTGTCGGGGTGGTGGTGAATGGTTTATTTAAAATAAAAAAGGCAACGAAAAATATAAACCACTTTCATTGAATTGACGAATAAGCTCAGCAGCTTTATTCGGATAGGAGATGGTTGAATCACAGTGTAGTTATAAAAAATTTTTTAAAAATAATTAAAAAAAAACGGCAACATTATAATTAGAATCTGGAAATTTAAAATAATTTCCAGCGGGCATTAAAATTTTATTTGGTTGAAAATCTTTTCTTTTCTTTTTCCTTGTGGCTTACAATCCATGTTTGTAGAAACACAACCTAGAAAATCGAAAGACAATTGTAAAGACATACATATAGAAACATGGGAAATACTCGTAACTGAAGAGAGCAAAAAAAAAAAAAAATTAGAGCGGGTTTTTAATACAAATGAAACGTAAAAAAATGTTCCTCCTCTACTTTTGTTAGTACAGAATGAGTAAAAATGCATGACTAAAAAAAGTGGTACCTTTCTCACTGCGTATGCACTTGACTACTTTCTGTAATGTGTTTTTATTTTTTGGTGTAACTATATAATAAATAATAATTATCTATCAGATAGAGAGTTAAGAAAAAGTGGCTGGTTGGTTTGTTTGATGTAATAATTATTATTATTTTTGATTGACTGTGTATACAAAAAAAAAAAAAAAAGAATAGAAGGAAGTATAAAGAATGGGATAATTATTACAGAGGGTGGTGATGATGATGATCATGACGAAGTTCATGTCAAAGAAGAAAGGACTGGATATTTTGTCCCTCCTCCTCCTCCTCTTCCCACATCTCCAGTTGCTTATTCTACTACTTCCGCCTCTGCTTCACCAACGAATCATGAGACTACTACTACTACTCCTCCTGCTCCTCCTGGTATGTCTTCGAGATTTGGTGGTGCTTTTATGGGTGGTGGTGGTGGTAATAATAATTGTCTCACACCAAGCAATATTGATGGTGGCGGTGGTAGCAGTCATTCCTCTCCCTTGTCAAGCCTCCGAGACTTCGTCGACGAATACTTGACGACGAGTAACAATAGTGTGGAGATGGGTCGCCCCCAATTTTTTCTGGGTGGTGGAGTTCATCCCAACAACAATAACAATAGTACGATTGTGAGTAGCTACAATGCAGCTAGGGACTGGGTGACTTTCAATCTTCGTCAACGCTGCCCACGTGGCTTGAGCTTTGTAAGGGATGAAGGTGATGGCCTGAGTGCTCCGACTATAATTAATCCTAATCATCCTCATCCCAGTACTAATAATAGTCCCTTGATTAGTCCCGGGGCTGGG